>PISX010003529.1:0-42899 GCA_004024625.1 Mellivora capensis
AAAATCTTTAAAATAAAAATAAAAATAAATAAACTTCTCTCTCTCTTTTTTTTTTTTTTAAGATTTTATTTATTTATTTGACAGAGAGAAATCACAAGTAGGCAGAGAGGCAGACAGAGAGAGAGGAGGGAAGCAGGCTCCCTGCTGAGCAGAGAGCCCGATGCGGGGCTCGATCCCAGGACCCTGGAATCATGACCTGAGCCGAAGGCAGAGGCTTAACCCACTGAGCCACCCAGGCGCCCCAAATAAACTTCTCTTATTAAAAAAAAAAAAAGAAAGGTACACAGTATAAAAGCAATTCAGGCACTGAAATTCTGCTACATATATGCATGTATGCAGATGTATACATACATGTATATACACATACATGCATATATAATTTTGTCACATACATATTTTGTTACATATATACATACACATTTATACAAACATATGTAACAGAATTTCAATACCTGAATTGCTTTTATATGATGTACCTTTTTTTAATTAAAATTATCTTCTTAGTATTTGATTCCTGTGGCTTCTCCTATGAAATAGTAGTGCTGTTGTGTGTGTTGTGTGCGTGTCCATTCTCCATCCTACATCTCTAATTCTGTCCCTCTATAATGGAGATAACTGGATGAGTATAAAATAAAAATTCCAAAATCATGAATATAATCATGGCCAAAGGCACCTACCCTGAAATAATCACGCAAATAATGGAACAGAACTTTGTCAGAATGTCTACTTTAAGATCACAGCATTTTAGAGAAGAATACCATACCTCAAACTGTGTGACAGCAGCATAGCGCACCTCTCCAGAAGGGGTAGTATATTTACTTCTATAAAAACCTTTCATTTTGTCATTCAGCTCTCCAACAAAATCTATCTTTAAGGTTCCTGTACCTGTGATTGAAGATGAATGAAACCACTTAAATACAGATATTAAGTACAAGTTATCAAAAATATGTCCTTAAGACACTAACTTATGTTCAAATCATTTTTTTTCCTTTCTCAAACACTTCTGGCAATGGACAGACTCTAGTATCTACTGAAAAATGGTAAACTAATCCTAAAGTGAACCTTAATATCATGTTTAGGGTGACTGTTTAGAAAGTTAACTTTATTAACTTAATCTCTAATCACCAATCCATAAAGATAAAAACAGAAAAGGAAATGAACATTTATTATTAAATTTATGACATGCTACTGTGCATGGAGCCTTAAAAATATTTAGAAACTTAGAAGTAGTATAGTCTCCATTTTTTCAGATGAGGAAACTGAGGCTGAAAATTAAGTAACTTGCTTGATGTCACATGATTATTAAGTAGCAAGAATAAGATAAAAAATTTAGGCCTGTTTAATCCAAAATTCATGTTCTCTGTCAATGATGCCATATAAATTGGTCCATCCAGAGGACTTCATGCCAATTTAAGACAAAAACCCTATCTGTTCAATCCAAATAGAACATTGATTCCATACTTCTGAAAGGAACTATTTGGGAAGATCAATGATTTGGCTGGCAAAAAGGCATTAAAAACTCTTACAGTCACCTCAATCATTTGAAATGATAATATTAAAGAAATACATTTATTCAATTATTACTAGATGCAAATAAAATGCAACATGAATGTATATTCTATTGTTGTATAAGGGCAAAACCAAATTCGACAAAATGGGAGTTTTGTGAGTATATATACCTTCTTTTGTAACAGGAAAGAGATGATAATTAATATCTATCAGTCATATACTAAATTCAGATGCATGACAAAACAATAATCCCCTTCTACATTTCACAAATTAAATCTCCCCAAAAAGCCAACCAGAAAAATGTTGACTTTTAATTGATTCTTTTAAAAGTACCTATTTATAACAGGATCTACAGCATGGGAATCTAACAAATCAAAGACACAGTATGACTATAAAGTAACTAGGCAATCATTCCAAAACTTTTATATCCTAATGTTTCAAACTGTCATTTTGGAATGCCATAGAGCAATGACACCGGCATCGTTCAAAATGTTCTTAAGTCCCTCTCTTTCTGACATATCCTTTTGGATGTTCTCAGTCAGATTGCCACCTTCCAAAACTGAACTGACTTTTTTGAAAAGGTCCAAAAGTCATGAAGAGTCCAAGTCTACAGAAAAAGTGAACGACAAACTGCAAACTGTTTCTAGACAAAATGCTGTTGTTTATTAAGTATGTCAATTAAGTAATTAAAACGATTTTCAGATGTGCTTCAAACTCATTCTGAAAGTAACTTCAAGAGAAAATTTCAGGCCTCTGCTGTGAAGTCATCATCACTAAACAAAGCGCCGTATTCTTTTTTTTATTGTGCTCAACCTACGGCCTGAACTCACAACCCTAAGATCGAGAGTTGCATGCTCTGCTGACTCAGCCAGCCAGACACCCCAAAGTGCCATATTCTTAATGTAATCATGCTGGGGGGAAAAAATTGAAGCTCATTTGAATAAATGTGTGTGAATCTTATTTTTTAAAAATCAGACCTTCTGTCTAAAGGGGACAATGAATACTCTCTTAAAGAGAATGACAGATTACTGGAACAGTAAGTAAGAATATAGTAAAAGAATGTTAAAGAATTCTAAATAATTGATACTAAAGAATTTAACTATAATATAAAATTTATCCCTATTTTCTTTAGGAATTCAGTAATCTTTAGGAAAGCAGATATATATACATTAATAAAGTTTACAAGGAATATCTAGTACATTGTAAAAACCCACTGCATTTAAAGAAAAGTATTTGTTGGAATTTTATGTTGCAATTCCATAAATGGAACTGGCCAGTCTGTTTTCACTAGTCAACTAACATGTTAAGATTTCTTTTCTATAACTCATACTCCACGGGAAATCTACTTTTGCCTCTTCCTACTTGGAATAATATGATTTAAAACTCATAACTAAATAAGAAAGGCTGCTTACACTTTTACTTGGTTTTAAATCTCCAAGGCCATCAAACCATAACAAGATACTGATAGTGGCCACTTCCAAAAAAGTGGCATACTAAACAAAATACAAAGTATTGGAAAAGGTTATTACCTGAAATTCAAACAAAACACAAGTTAAAGTTTTAAAAAATCATAATAAATGTAACTAGTGCTATATTATACAATTATAATAATTACAAAATATTTACTATTAATATTGTAGAATTATAGGGCAAAAACAGGAGAAAAAAGGTTTAATAAATGTCAACTTATCAAATTTATACCATACTGAAGAACTGATTGCCAGACCGTCCAATTTTATACCTGTTTGCCCACATAATTTACATTGCTTCCTCACATTAGACACCTTATTTCAATATCCATTATACACAATATTTATCTGCTTGGGATGATAAACCTTTTAAAACATACAATAAGCTCATTTATAAATTAAACAACCAGAAAATTGCGACTTCTACCAAAAGCCTTATTTCTTTAAAGCTTAGGAGAGTATAATTGTAAAACCTGAAGTAGATCTTGAAAAACTTCAATAAAAATTTAAATAAAAATTTAATGAGCCTACTAAATACCAAAAAAATTAAAGACAGATTAATTTGTATAAAAAGAGTAAATAAAGGGGACGCCTGGGTGGCTCAGTTGGTTAAGCAGCTGCCTTCGGCTCAGGTCATGATCCCAGCGTCCTGGGATCGAGTCCCACATCGGGCTCCTTGCTCGGCAGGGAGCCTGCTTCTCCCTCTGCCTCTGCCTGCCACTCTGTCTGCCTGTGCTCACTCGTTCTCTCTCCCTCTCTCTGACAAATAAATACATTTAAAAAAAAAAAGAAGAAGAGTAAATAAAGGTCTCTGCCTTTGTGTCACTGTTTCCTGTGATCCTGTTTTTCACTCTTAGAAATGTCAATATCACCTATGTTTCTCCAAATAAACACCACTCTGTAGGATCCTTAACGGAAGATTATGAAGTTGTTGTCAGCTTACAATGATCATGGTAATTTAACCACTATTCTAGAACATGCCAATTCAGAAAAGAAAATGTTTTGCTTAGCTATGAAATAGCTGGCATGACTGTTAAGTCTGGTGAGGCTGAACACAAAGGTTACTAAGGTCCTTTCAATACATGCTCCATATTTATTTCCTTACCAGAAGACAGAATGCTTGTACAGCTTACCAAAACTTGAAAAAACATGGGTAACTGTGCTCCAGAGAATAGTGGCAAAATGTGAAAGCCGAAGATTTTCAAACAGATATTTACAGATGTTCAATAATCAGTATTAGTCTCAACCTCAAACAGGATAATTTCTTTTTTTTTAAGTTAAATATTTTATTTATTTCTTTGATAGGGAGAGACAGAGAAGGAACACAAGCAGAGGGAGTGGGAAAGAGAGAAGCAGGCTTCCCGCTGAGCAGGGAGCCCAATGCAGGGCTGGATCCCAGGACTCTGGGATCATGACCTGAGCTGAAGGCAGATGCTTAACAACTGAGCCACAGGCACCTCAGATAATTTCATTTTTTAAAAAAGATTCTATTTATTTATTTATTTGAGAGAGCAAATGAACGAGTGAGCATGAGAAAGGGGAGGAGCAGAGGGACAGGGACAAGCAGACTCCATGCTCAGCATGAAGCCCAACTCGGCTCCATTTCACAACCCCAACATCATGATCTGAGCAGAAATCAAGAGCCCAACCAACTGAGCCACCCAGGTGCCCCTCAAATAAGATAATTTCTAACTCTAATACTTACATCAGTTACTTTTTTTACTATTGTATTAACTAAAAATCTCCCAAACTCTGTCGAATTCCAGTATACAAAAGGTCATAACCTTCTCTGACCTTAGAAATGATTTCACGATTTACCATGTCTGCTGTAAATAGTCCTCATCAAGAATGACAAAGCTCGGGACGCCTGGGTGGCTCAGTTGGTTAAGCGGCTGCCTTCGGCTCAGGTCATGATCCCAGCGTCCTGGGATCGAGTCCCACATTGGGCTCCTTGCTCGGCAAGGAGCCTGCTTCTCCCTCTGCCTCTGCCTGCTGCTCTGTCTGCCTGTGCTCGCTCTCTCTCTCTCCCTCTCTCTCTGACAAATAAATGAATTAAAAAAAAAAAAAAAAAGAAGAATGACAAAGCTCTGGGGTACCTGAGTGGCTCAGTGGGTTAAGCCTCTGCCTTCAGCTCAGGTCATGATCCTGGGGTCCTGGGATAGAGTCCCGCATTGGGCTCTCTGCTCAGCAGGAGGCCTGCTTCCCTCTCTCTCTGTCTGTCTGCCTCTCTGCCTACTTGTGATCTCTCTGTCAAATAAATAAATAAAATCTTAAAAAAAAAAAAAGAATGACAAAGCTCTTATATACTGATAGCTGACCCTTTTTTAAAAAAAGATTTATTTATTTATTATTTTAGAAAGATTGAGAGAGAGTGGGGGGAGGGATAGAGGGAGAGAATCCCAAGCAGACCCCCCACACTGAGCATGGAGCCCAAGATGGGGGTGGATCCCATAACCCTGAGATCACAATGTAAGCTGAAACCAAGAGTCAGATGCTCAACCAACTGTGCCACTCAGGTGCCCCCCGACCTCTTTTATTTACACACACACACACACACACACACACGTGTAAGGGGAAAAGAAGGGTGCAGAATATGATACATGGCCTGCTAGTTTCTGTGTACTTAAACAGTATATGCAGAAATGCTTACAAAACCATCAAATAATTTTAAAAGGATACACAGGAAACTGGTTGCTTCTGCGAAGAGCTGAGAGAGGAAGAAAGAGCTAGGATGGCAAACACATTTCCACTGTATATCATTTGATTTTTGAACCATGTATTGTATTTTTATAATATTTAATTAAAAAATAAAAAGCATAATATGATGGTTTGAAGTACAGACTTTGGGATTAAACTGCTTTGGTTTGAAATCCAGACTCTGGCACCTAATACCTATTGACCTTTGGCAAGTTATTTAATTAAACCATCTTTATACCTTGGTTTATATATAAAATGCAGGTAACAGAAACTATCTCAAAAAGGATGAATAAATTAGTATTTATGATACACATAAAACAGTACAGATTAATCTGGCACAGATTAAGCATTCACAGAAACATGTATGTATTATACCTGCACACATTTATACATATGCATGTATAGAGATATGTATACATATATCACACATGCACCTTCTAGGAGTTTCTGTTCTTACGTGCTCAAGCATTCTAGCAAATACATTCCAGCTTCTTTTGATAAATCTAGTATCTTGAAATTTTGACTTAATAAATAATGTTGTCATATTTCCTAATGCTAAACAGCTGAATCTACTCTCTCTCTACACATACACACATACACACACACACACACGGTTTATGTATACTCTGGGATGATTTTAAAAACTTGTTTTAGGGACGCCTGGGTGGCTCAGTTGGTTAAGCGGCTGCCTTCGGCTCAGGTCATGATCCCAGCGTCCTGGGATCGAGTCCCACATCGGGCTCCTTGCTCGGCAGGGAGCCTGCTTCTGCCTCTGCCTGCCACTCTGTCTGCCTTGCTCGCTCTCTCTGTCTCTGACAAATAAATAAATTTAAAAAAATAAATAAATAAAAACTTGTTTTAAAATTTTTTTGCTCCTAGGATGCCTGGGTGCCTCAGTCATTAAGCATCTGCCTTTGGCTCAGGTCATGATCCTAGGGTCCTGGGATTGAGCACCCCCCATCAGGCTCCCTGCACTCCTATTCTACCTCTTTAAATTCACAATTTGGCTAAAAGCACAGAATTAATTCTAGGCTGAAAATCAGATACACAGAATTTTGAAGGAATGGCTTCATTAGAGTCTAGTTTCCATTGTTCCCTTTGGTTAATCTGCTAGTCCTTTCTTAAAAATTCATTCAAATATTGTTGATAGACAGTGTTACATTAGTTTCAGGTATTCAACATAGTGATTTGACAACTCTATACCCTTTGTTACGCTCACCGTAAGTATAGCTACCACCTGTTACCATACAACGCTATTATGATACCACTATGTTCCTTATGCTGTACAACTAATCCCTGATTTACTCATTCCATAACTGGAAGCCTGTATCTCCCACTCCCTTTAACCCATTTTATCCACCCCCCACCTCTCAGTCTACTACTACTGCTATTCTGCTCCCTGAACTTTGAAGGTAATCTGCTAGCCTTCCCTCCTTCCTCCCAACCCCCTGCCCTTGGGAAGAAACACTTATTAGAGAGCCTCACTTTATTCATTCATTCAAGAGCAAGTATGAGCAGGGGTAGGGGTAGAGGGAGAAGAAGCGAGAGAATCCCAAGCAGACTCCACACTGAGTGTGGAGCCTGACTCCACCAGGTTCAATCCCCACGACCCTGAGACCATGACCTGAGATAAAATTAAGAGTCAGATGCTTAACTGACGGAGTCACCCAGGTGCCTTTCGAGAGCCTCACTTTTATCCCCGGAAGTTCTAAAATTTGTATGGGAGTTTTTACATTTATTGAGTTAGCCCTTCTCAGTGGTATACCTTTTCTTTTTTTCTTTCTTCTTCTTCTTCTTTTTTTTTTTTTTTTTTAGTGGTGTACCTTTTCAAACTGAAGTTTCCAATCACCTCAGTTCAAGAAAATGTTCTTCTTTTGGATCTTTAATAACTTTCTCTTCTCATTTTCTCTGTCCTCTCTTTTACTAGATGGATGTTGGCTCTGCTAGACTGGTCCTCAAATTTTCCTACCATGTGTAAGATTCCTCTATTTCATCTTCAAAAACTCCTATCAGGTTTTTCATTATTGTTGTATTATAATTTCTAAAGTTTTCTTGCTCTAATTCTTTCTGTTTGATAATGATCTGTCCTGTTCTTTCTTTTTTTTTTTTTTAAGAGAGAGAGAGTGCACAAATGTTAGAGGGAGGAGCAGAGGGCAAGGGAGACAATCTTAAGGATGGAGCCCATGCTCCCTCTCATGACCTTGTTATCATGACCTGAGCAGAAATCAAAGAGTTGGACGCTTAACCAACTGAGCCACCTAGGCTCCCCTGTCTTGTTATTGTTTAATGAATGTGATATTAACAATATTTCTAAGGATATTAATTTGTTTTGTGTGGGGTTTTTTTTTTG
Source organism: Mellivora capensis (assembly GCA_004024625.1). Lineage (NCBI taxonomy): Eukaryota > Metazoa > Chordata > Mammalia > Carnivora > Mustelidae > Mellivora > Mellivora capensis. The sequence goes on from PISX010003529.1 coordinate 8,026, forward strand.
AGACTTTCTTTTCCTTTTTGAGACTTTCTTTTCCTTTATCTTTGCTTTTAACAAGTCCCTATATTTCTATTATTGTTAGGCTTTTTATTCTAGATTTCATAGTAGAAGTTTAATCAAATCTCTGGTAATTGTTGCCACAGTGACTTTGGGCTTGGCCATGCTATTTGCTTTGGCCAATGAAATATGCATGGACATCAAGTATACCACCATCCATGCAGAAGCCTGAAATGTATCTGTGTGGTTTTTCTCTGTTCCCATTCCTGAGCTTCTGCCCTCTGCCATGGGAGAGAACAGCATGCTGCAGATAGTAGCTGCTCACTACCGGTCCTGGAATGAGAAGAGCTGTGAGCTGAGCAGAGCTCTTAAGCAAAGGTGGAGATAGGCTTCAGGAAGTCCTCAGGGCCAGGTGTGAGCAGGAAATATTTGTTGTAAGACACTGAGATTTGCGATCCCACTTGTGGATTAAAATTATGCATATACTTATATATACACACAAGATATTTCTGGAAATATTCACAAGACAATGGAAGGGAAGGTATAAAAAAAACAGAAATATTAATTTTTATGTTATATTCTTTGGTATCTTTTAACATATGTTCATGGCAAAACATTTATTTTTATAATAATTTCATCCAAGAAATCTTAGTTAGAAAAAGGCAAAAATGAAAGAGCACTGAACCAAAAAATAAAACTCCAATTTAAAATTTTTCTAAAGATCCTATTAAGGCAATATATTATAAGTATAGAAATTATGGAAACTAAAAAAAGGTATAAATAAGAATAAAAACCATCAATTATGTCAAAAACTAGACGTATCATTTCATTTGTATCATTTCAGAGATATGATTCATCACCCTGTATATGTAATTTTGTATTCTGTTTTTCAATTTTACATTATAATAAGCACTTCACAATGTTAAGAATTCATTAAACTCACTTTTAGTTGCTATATATATGCCACCATACTGATGTCATAATTACTCCCTTAGTGTTGAACAAATACATTCATTCTAATTTTTTACTACCTTAAGTAATATCTCAATAGACATTTCTAGACATAAAGCATTTCTTGCATTTATGATTTTTCTTTAGGATATATTCCTATTATCAGAATTGCTGGGTCAAAACCATGAACATGTTTAGGCTTTTGATACATACTGCCAGACTGCCTTCCAAGTACACTGCATGGATTTACACTCCTATCAGTAATACCAAGGTAGTCACTGATACAAAACAGGCAAAAACTAGTATATCAGTAACTGCTGTTTTCATATTTCTCATTACGAGAAAGTCAAATATCTTGTCACATGTTTTAGTCATTTGCATTTTTTTTCATACAAATTCCCTCTTACTTTGTAACGTTTTATTTTAATTCCAATTAGTTAACACACAGTTTTGTATTAGTTTCCAGTGTACGATATAGTGATTCAACACTTTCACGCATCATCTGGTGCTCATCATGACAAATGCACTCCACTTGTTGCTTTTCAATTGATCTTTAATCAAAGTCTTAGTGCTTTACCAACTGATTTGTATATAATTTATTACACGACACTAAGCTCAGAAAGTCTTCCTTTTTCCTTTGTGCTTTTATACCTAATAACAGAATCTGGATGATGATGATGATGATTTTTTAAGGAGGTGCCACACCCAGCGTGGAGCCCAGGGCCAGGCTTAAAAACTCACGATCCTGAGATCAAGACCTGAACAGAGATGAAGAGTGAACACAACCAACTCAGCCAACCCAGGTGCCCCTACCTAATAATAGTGTTTTATTAACAAATCTTTCCTTCACTATACTTTTCTACATCAAAATCAACTGTGGGACATTCATCTCAGAGATGTGGCCTCAATTACTGGGAAGACGGAGCTGTGGAACTGTATTTTTAGAAAGGTAAGACTGAAAAGGTGAAAAACAATGCATTATGTTCTAGGGTAAAATGATCATTAGTTTTGGTCTTTCTTCCTGGTGGCCAAAAAGCTGCAATGAACCTCTTTCAAAAGCTCTGTCTTAATATTTAATCTGCTTAAAATGAGGGAAAAAAGGCATACAACAAATTTCTTTGGAAGAAATAAGGTGTCACTATTCATCATGGGATTTTACAAAAGCCATAACTCTTACCTGTTTGGAGAGTACTAGGAAAAGACAAGGTGACTTTTTCATCTTCATTCTGATAGTTAAATCCTGTAGCATGTATTTCTGCAATGGAAATTAAAAAAACAAAAACAAAAACAAAACATTAGTTCAAAAATCTGACTGGACTAAAACAAAATCCAGACTGTAGCAATTAATATTTTTCAGGGCAAAATCTCTACTAAAACTAAATATTCTATTTTTTTCTTAAGATTTTATTTATTTAGGGACGCCTGGGTGGCTCAGGTCATGATCCCAGCGTCCTGGGATCGAGTCCCACATAGGGCTCCTTGCTCGGCAGGGAGCCTGCTTCTCCCTCTGCCTCTGCCTGCCACTCTGTCTGCCTGTGTTCGCTAGCTCTCTCTCCCTCTCTCTCTGACAAATAAATAAATTAAAAAAAATAAAAAAAATTTTAAAAAAAGATTTTATTTATTTATTTGACAAAGGGAGAGAGAGGGAGAGAGCACAAGCAGGGCAAATAGCAGAGGGAGAGAGAGAGAACAGGCTCTCCAATGAGCAGGGAGTCCAATGCAGGGCTCCGTCCCAGGACCCTGGGATCACGACCTGAGCCAAAGGCAGACACTTAACTGACTGAGACACCCAAGCATCCCTCATACTTTTTTCCAGTAAGCTCCAAGCCCAACATGGGGATTCAACTCAAGACCCTGAGATCAAGAGTCACATGCTCTACCAACTAAGCCAGCTAGGTGCCCCTAAAACTAAATATTCTTAATTGAATAAATTAAGTTTCTATTAACAAAAGTGTCATTTCAAACTAACCTATTTTAGTCCACATCCTAAATTAAATGTGCTCCTGAAACACATTTATACATGATGTATTAATTCACAAAACTTTTTTTTCCCAAACAACTTCTATAATACAAGGGAAATAGGGCTACTATAAATTTTCTACCAGATTCCCAGACATGCTTCATTCCCATCTTTTTGCTTTCTAAGTTGCAGTTTTACTCATGAACATTTGAAAGACTGAGCAAATTGCTGAGATTTCAGTGTTAAAGCTGTATCAATGAAAGTTTTGTCCCCCAACCCAAAGATAGGTAACAATTCCAACTAAAATACAGGTCATCCTACTTCCAATAAAATTCACTGTTACATTTTACAGAAATAAAGGTGAAAACAGATGTGTGGGTTAAATTAGGCTTTGACTTACTCTCTAGTAGGAGTGAGAAGACATTGCTTATTTGATACTTCAGAATGCTCAACGTACACTACAGGGAAAGAGCTAGCCTTAATACGCAAATGAATAGATGCTCAACATCCTTAACCATCAGGGAAATGCAAATCAAACCACAAGGAGACACCACTTCACACCCACTTAGATGACTGTAATAAAAAAGACAGATAAGGCTAAGTGTAAGGGAGGATGTAAAGACATTGGAACACTCATACAGGGCTGGTAGGAATGTAGAGGCTGGTAGGAATGCTGAACGGTGCAGCCACTTAGGAAAACAGCCCACGAAGTTCCTCAAATGATTATTAAATGGACTTATCAGAGGACCCAGAAATCCCACTCTTAGTGGGGAATATAAATCCAAGAGAAATAAAAATATATGTCAAAAACTTATACACAAATGTTCATAGGAGCATTATTCGTAATAGCCAAAAAGTGGAAACAACCCAAATGTCCTTCAAACGATGAACAGATAAAATGATGTATACAGGGCGCCTGGGTTGCTCAGTGGGTTAAAGCCTCTGCCTTCGGCTCAGGTCATGATCCCAGGGTCCTGGGATCGAGCCCCGCATCGGGCTCTCTGCTCAGCAGGGAGCCTGCTTCCTCCCCTCTCTCTCTGCCTGCCTTTCCACCTACTTGTAATATCTGCCCGTCAAATAAATAAATAAATAAAAAGTATTTTTTAAAAAATGATGTATACAATGGAATACTGCTCGACAAAGAAAAGGAATACCAAGTGTTGATATATACTACAATATGGATAAACCTTGAAAATATTATATTATGTGAAAGAAACCAGACAAAAAAGGCCACATATTTATCAGAAGTGTTCAGAATATGCAAATCTATAGAGGCAGAAAGTATATTAGTGGTTGCCTAGGGCTGGCAGTTTGAGGTGAAAGGTATTTTCTTTATGGGGTAATGAAAATGATAAAAACTGATCCTGGTGATGGCTACACAACTCTGTGAATATACTAGAAACCACTGAATTGTACACTTCATTTTTTTTTTTTTTAAGATTTGAGAGAGAGAGAGAGAGACAAATAGCACATGAGCACATGCATGCATGCAATGAGAGAGGAAGAGAATCTCAAGCAGACTCCAGGCTAAGCATAGAGCCCAACTTGGGGCTCTGTCTCACAACCCTGATATCATGACCTGAGCCAAAACCAAGAGTCAGACGCTAACCAACAGAGATATCGAGATGCCCTGATTTGTACACTTTTTTATTGTTTTTTTTTTTAAAGATTTTATTTATTTATTTGACAGACAGAGATCACAAGTAGGCAAAGAGGCAGGCAGAGAGAGAGAGAGGAGGAAGCAGGCTCCTTGCTAAGCAGAGAGCCCAATGCGGGACTCGATCCCAATACCCTGGGATCATGACCTGAGCCGAAGGCAGAGGCTTTAAACCACTGAGCCACCCAGGCGCCCCTTGTACACTTTTTTAAAAAAAGATTTTATTTATTTATTTGAGAGAGAGTGCAAGGATGACTGGGGGGAGGGGCAGAGGGGAAGCAGACTCCCTGCTGAGTAGGGAACCCAACAGGAGGCTCAATCCCAGGACCCTGAGATCATGACCTGAGCCAAAGGCAGACATTTAACCAACTGAGCCACCCAAGTGACCCCTGAACTGTATACTTCAAATGAGTGAATTTTATGGTATGTGAATTGTATCTCAATGAAACTGTTATTGAGAGAAAGGTGCTTTATTAGTCATGGACTTAAATTTGATATGGGTAACAGTGATTCAGATTTAATAACATTGTATGATCCAGGCAAGATGGCCACAATTAATTTCTTTTTATGAATCACCCTAAGATTGAATTTTCAATGTTTCTAATACAATTATGGTTCAAACATCTTTATAAACCTAAATCTACAAAACCAATAAGAAACTATAATTTCTGATGTTAAAAGAACTTTAATCCATTATTCCTCATTTTAAAGATGAAGAAAATGAGATATCCAAAGTTAATGATTTGCCTAAATTCACATAGCTGGACTAGAATTCAGTTCCCTTACTATTCCAAAATTCTTTCTACTATCATAAACTAGCTTCTATAAATTTGAAAAGAAACTCATAACTTGGCTTGAGAGGCTCAGTCTGTTAAGTGTCTGACTCCTGATTTTGGCTCAGGTCATGATCTCAGGATTCTGAGATTGAGCCCTGCCTCAAGCTTCATATCCAGCACAGACTACCCAGGATTCTCTCTCTACCTCTCCTCCTGCTCATGCCCATACATGTGTTCTCTCTCTCTCTCTAAATAAATAAATAAATAGAATCTTAAAAACAAAAACAAAAACAAAAACAAAAAACACCTCACATGCTCCACCAACTGAGTGAGCCAGGTGCCTCAAGAATAGCAGTTTTTTTAAAATATAATTTTTATTTTATTTTTTAATTTTTTTTTATTTGAGAGAGACAGAGAGAATGAGAGAGAGAGAGAGAGAGAGCATGAGAGGGGTAAGGTCAGAGGGAGAACCAAGTTATGAGAACCAAGAACAACACTGATGAAATCACAACTGAAACAATGACTTTTACTGGCAAAAACTCAAGATTTGCTTTAACTTGATTCCCACATATAGAATCATACTTAAGCCTACAGGGAAGCTAAGAATCACCTTAATGCTTAAGAATGTACTTTTCTGACAAAGATGTAAAACAGCATTATGGTCTATGATCAGAGACTATCTCCATAAAGGATTATTAAAACTAACTTGTTTTGGGGGCGCCTGGGTGGCTCAGTGGGTTAAAGCCTCTGCCTTCGGCTCAGGTCATGATCTCAGGGTCCTGGGATCGAGCCCCACATCGGGCTCTCTGCTTGGCAAGGAGCCTGCTTCCTCCTCTCCCTCTCTGCCCACTTGTGATTTCTGTCTGTCAAATAAATAAATAAAATCTTTAAAAAAAAAAAAACTAACTTGTTTTTAACTTGTTTTTATAAATGCACAAAAAGTCCTCAAGTCGGTAATGAAGATAAAAAGCCATAAGAATAGCAGTTTTTACTTTTTTATTTTTAAAAAAGATTTTATTTATTTGAAAGAGAGAGAGCACACAGAGGGAGAGTGAGAGAGAGAGAAGCAGACTCCCCACTGAGAGAAAGCCCAATGCAGGACTCAATCCCAGATCATGACCTGAGCAGAAGGCAGATGCTTAACCGACTGAGCCACCCAGGAGCCCCTATTTTTATTTTATTTTTTAAGTAGGTTCCACGCCCAATGTGGGGCTTGAACTCATGACCCTGAGATCAAGAGTCACATGTGGGGTGCCTGGGTGGCTCAGTCTGTTAAGTGTCTGACTCCTGATTTTGGCTCAGGTCATGATCTCAGGATTCTGAGATTGAGCCCTGCCTCAAGCTTCATATCCAGCACAGACTACCCAGGATTCTCTCTCTACCTCTCCTCCTGCTCATGCCCACACATGTGCTCTCTCTCTCTAAATAAATAAATAAATAGAATCTTAAAAACAAAAACAAAAACAAAAACAAAAACAAAAACAAAAAACACCTCACATGCTCCACCAACTGAGTGAGCCAGGTGCCTCAAGAATAGCAGTTTTTTTAAAATATAATTTTTATTTTATTTTTAAATTTTTTTTTATTTGAGAGAGACAGAGAGAATGAGAGAGAGAGAGAGAGAGAGAGAGAGAGCATGAGAGGGGTAAGGTCAGAGGGAGAAGCAGACTCCTCCCCCACCCACACCCCGAGCAGGGAGCCTGATGCAGGACTCGATTCTGGGACTCCAGGATCAGGACCTGAGCTGAAGGCAGTCATGTAACCAAATGAGCCACCCAGGAGCCCCATGAGAATAGCAGTTTTTAAATTTAAACAATCAAGTATTGTTATTGCTAGATTCCATTCTAGCACATGATTCCAAATATGCATATCAACTCTATTACATGTATATAAAAAAAGAGTAAAATTTCCTCTAAAATTCTGTCTTAGAAAAGAGGGTAGTAATCATATATATACATATACATATACATATATATATATATAATTTATTTATTTATTTTTTTTAGATAGACAGCATGTGTGCATACCTGAGCAGGGAGAGGGATAGAGGGGGAGAAAGAGGATCAAGCTGATTCTGGACTAAGCACAGAGCCTGTCTTAGGGCTTGATCCCATGACCAGGATCACGACCTGAGCCAAAACCAAGAGTCAGATACTTAATCAACTGAGCCACTCAGGTGCCCCATAATCATATATTTAAATTTCTTAAGTTTCTTGTATTATGGGACACTCTTCCAATTACTTTAAAAAAATTTTTTTTTCCAATTACTTTATGTTGAACAACATACTACTTGACAAACATACATTAGACTTTAAAATAACCTTGGTCAAGGGCGCCTGTGGCTCAGTCGGTTAAAATAACCTTGGTCAATTGTAGCTTCGGATATTCTGTAAATGGCACAAACCAGAAATACAGAAATACAGAATTTCTCAAACGAGAAATACAGAATCATCCTAACTGCTTCTCTCCATGACTGTCTCATAACACATTCCAAATCAGCAAATTCAGTAGCTTATATCTTTAACTCTAGATTTTTCAATGCCCCCATCACTACAACCTCAGTCGAATGTACCACTATTTCTTTCTAGATCACTATAGTAGCCTCTTAACTAGTCTGTTTCTGCTTTTGCTGCTTTATAACCTATTCTTCACACAGCAGCCAGGGTAATCTGTTAGATCAAAGACTTTAATGAAGTCCCAAAATATTCAGAATGAAAAGCCAGGTCTCCTTGAGGTTGGTAAATATTTTAGAGAGGACCAAAAGATTTCATTAATATTTACAACTTGTGATTAGGGGCACCTGGCTGACTCAGTTGTTAAGTGTCTGCCTTTGGCTCAAGTCATGATCCTGGGGTCCAGGGACTGGGCTCTGCACCGGGCTCCCTGCTCAGCAGTAAGAATGCTTCTCCCTCTCTCACTCCCCCTGCCTGTGTTCTGTCTTTTGCTGCGTCTCTCTCTGTCAAATAAATTAATTAAAAAATCTTAAAAAATTAAATAAAACTTGTGATTATCAAAAGACACTGTGGAGAAAATGAATAGGCAAATCAAAGATTAAGAGAAAATATTTTACAGAGAATACACCTAAAAACTTCTAAAACTCTATGATAAAAGGATAATTTTATTAAAATACGGGCAGAGGGACGCCTGGGTGGCTCAGTTGGTTGGGCGGCTGCCTTTAGCTCAGGTCATGATCCCAGCGTCCTGGGATCGAGTCCCACATCGGGCTCCTTGCTGGGCAGGGAGCCTGCTTCTCCCTTGGCCTCTGCCTGCCACTCTGCCTGTGCACGCTCGCTCTCTCGCTCTCTCTCTGACAAATAAATAAATAAAATCTTTTAAAAAATAAAATAAAATAAAATACGGGCAGAATACTCAAACAATCTCACAAATGGCCTGCAGAATTTGAGGAACAACAAAGATACTGGCAGCAAAATATGAGTTATAGTTATTCTGTACCCTTGACAACATTTTTGTTTTTAATCCCTTTAGATTTACCCATTCTTGTTGGTATGTGGTAGTATATCACTGTGGTTTTATTGCATTTCCCTGATGACAAACGATGTTGGGCATTTTTTGTTTGGTTTTTGGCCAAATGCAGGCATTCTCCAACTTCAGGGTTTCTACAGCTGCTAAGAAAATTCTTTCCTCAAATATCTACAAACTTTATGTCAGTCACTTCTTCAGAGATCTGTTTCATCACCTTGAAGAACAATCCTCACTCCACATCCTCTTATTGTGGTTTTAAGCACTTATCACAACTTTATATATTTGTTACTGTCTGTCTTTCCAAATCAAATATATGTATCTGGAATGTTGATATTTGATTTTGTCCTCTACCTCCAATGCTAGAATGGTTTCTGACATATCATGTTCAGCCAAATATTAGCAGAATGAATGAATCACTTCAAAAAGCACTACATTAAGTGATAGTGTCATGAAGATCATCAATACTGGTCATATTAGATATACTAACGAAACACCACCTTTACTAATTTCATATAAATGGGGACTTATGGCTAGGGATAAAATTCCCAGCCACAGCACAGTACACAGATTCAAAAAGGGATCTATCTCAAATACTTTAGAAGATACTGTTCACTGTGGAACTATCAGACTGTTCAAAGAGGAGCGCCTGGGTAGTTCAGTTAGTTAAGTGTCTGCCTTCAACTCAGGTCATGATCTCAGCGTTCTGAGATCGAGCCCTGCATCAGGCTCCCTGTTCAGCGGGAAGTCTGTTTCTCCCTCTGCCCTGAACCCTAACACATGCGCGAGCACATATCCACTCTCTCTCTCTCTCAAATAAATAAATATAATCTTCAATATATACATATATGTATATATATTTTAGGGAATCCCTGGGTAGCTCCATTGATTAAGCATCTGCCTTGGGCTCAGGTCATGATCCCAGGGTCCTAGGATAAGTCTCACAACCCCCTCCTTGCTCGAAGAGGAGCCTGCTTCTCCCTCTGACTCTGGCTCCCCCTGCTTGTGTGCTCCTTCCTTCACTCTCTGACAAGTAAATAAATATAATCTTTTAAAAATATATTTTTTAAATGAGAGAATAGGAGAGAATATATGATTATTTTAGCAGTCTGAGTTTCTGTTTTCACAGCTATAAAATTAAAATCATTACCTACTTCTTAGTCATTTGAAGATTATACAACATTCTCATGGGCGCCTAGGTGACTCAGTGGGTTAAGCATCTGCCTTCGGCTCAGGTCATGATTAGGGTCCTGAGGTCGAGCCCCGCATCAGGCTCTCTGCTCAGCGGGGAGCCTGCTTCCCCCCCTCTCTCTCTGCCTGCCTCTCTGCCTGCTTGTGATCTCTCTCTGTCAAATAAATAAAATATTAAAAAAAAAAAAAGATTATCCAACATTCTCTATGTAGAATGCTTAGCACAGTGACTGGTTATGATTATTCTAATACTCTTTTCTAGATAATGTATCTAACACAATCCTTTATTAATTCAACTGCAACTAATTCATTATATATGCATCACAAGGACTCTTGCTGAAATTACTTATGGAGTGCTACATTTCAGAAAAAATATTCTTTTAAGGGTATCTGGGTGGCTCAGTCAGTTAAGCATCTGTTTTCAGCTCAGGTCATGATCCCAGCATCCTGGGATCCAGCCCCACGTTGGGCTCCTGCTAGGCAGGAAGCCTGCTTCTCCCACTCCCACTCTCCCTGCTTGTGTTCCCTCTTTTGTTCTCTCTCTCTCAAATAAATAAATAAATAAATAAATAAAATCTTTTAAAAAATTATTTTAAATATAATTGGCATTTTTAACTCTATGGATATAAATACACACATTTGGATATATGCATGTGTGCGTATGTTAGTAGTATATCCAGCAAAAGCAAAATTTTAATATAACCAAAGTATGTATACACTTGTGACAAGAAAAATCTTATACTCAAAACTACTGCAAACAGATAAACTTTGACAATAAAAGTTTACTCATGATAATACAGACCTACAAATTTCATAACAAGATAGACTCATAAATTGACTTTTAAATGTCATTTTTAAAAATTAATATATAATTTTGATAAGTAAAAAAAAAACTATGTCCTATGTATACACTATGCTATCATTTGTAAGCACACACACAAACACTATACATATGTACACATATAAATATATACAAGTCTGTGAAAGCATAGAACATCTGAGGAAGGATACATACAAAACTGGTAACTTTACCTCCTTTATTGAGGGAAGAAAGGAGCCTTAATGTCACTGATACCCTTTGAATTTTTTTTTTAAGAGTTTATGTGTTGATTTGACAGAGAGAGACACAGTGAGAGAGGGAACACAAGCAGAGGGAGTCGAAGAGGGAAATGCAGGCCTCCCCCGGAGCAAGGAGCCCAATGTGGGGCTCCATCCCAGGACCCTGGGATCAGGACCTAAGGTGAAGGAAGACCCTTAACAACTGAGCCACCCAGGCGCCCCACCCTTTGAATTTGACATTATGTATATATTAACTATGAAAACTTTTTAAATGTTAAAAAATCTTTTTTAAAGGTACTTCTTATGAGATCCTGGTCAAATTGTTATAGGAAGCCTGTTTATCAAATAAATCAAATGAATATGTATTCCAGCTCTGGGTTTTCCGAGTGTGGTTTATTGGCAAGGTTTATTGACACTCTTGATTAGGTCTCTCGTGTGGAGCTTGATCCCAGGACCCCAGGATCACGACCTGAGCTGAAGGCAGATGCTTAACCAAAAGAGCCACCCAGGCGCCCCTGCTTTTTATGTCTTAAAAGACCTTTATCTAGGGATGCCTGGGTGGTTCAGTTGGTTAAGTGTCTGCCTTCAGTTCAGTCATAATCTCAGGGTTCTGGTATTGAGTCCCGATACGGGATTCAATTTATGAAACAAAAACAGGACACTGCTGTCACAAGATTCATACTAAACAGTACAAAATGTATTCTTCAAACATAAAAGAGAATGATTCTAGAAGGACTGCTGGAATGAAGAACAACAAAAATAGCAAATATTTGGGTAAAGCTAAATAAACATTATACTATATAACACAATAATAACATCTTGTGACTTAAAAAAAAATAAAAATAGGGGCCCCTGGGTGGCTCAGTCGGTTAAGCATCTGCCTTCAGCTCAAATCATGATCCTGGGGTCCTGGGATGAAGACCCACGTTGGGCTCTTTGCTCAACGGGAAATCTACTTCTCCTTTTCCCTTTCCCTCTGCTCCTCACCCCAGTCATGCCCCCCTCAAATAAATGAAATCTTGAAAAAATAAAAATAAATAAAATACGAAAATAACAAAATATATAGAAGAAAATTAAACTATAACACAATGACACCATGTAAATCCGATGGAGATACATGGAAATTACATGCTACTAAGATCTTTGTAGTATCCAGGAGAGTTGTAAAATGATCAATTGACACTGGATTTTCTGAAGTCAGAGATAGCTGTTGTAATTCTTAGGATACTGACATATACTCAAAACAACAACAACAACAAAAATAGCTTAAAGCACTTCTAATTAAGGGGTGCCTGGGTGGCTCAGTCAGATAAGCATCAGACTCATGATCTTAGGGTTGTGAGACTAAGCCCCACACTGGGCTCTATGCTGGGTGTTGAGCCTGCTTAAGATTCTCTCTCTCTGGGCACCCGGATGGCTCAGTGGGTTGGGCCTCTGCCTTCATCTCAGGTCATGATCTCAGGTCCTGGGATTGAGGCCCGCATCCGGCTCTCTCCTCAGCCGGGAGCCTGCTTCCCCCTTTCTCTCTGCCTACCTCTCTGCCTACTTGAGATCTCTATCAGGTGGACAAATAAAATCTTTAAGGAAAAAAAAAAAAAAAGATTTTCTCTCTCTCTCTCCCTCTGCCCCACCCTTCCTCTCCCTCTCTAAAAAAAAAAAAAAACAAAACCATAAACATAAAACAAAAAACCTTTATAATTAAAAGACTGAGAAAGCATATAAAATACAGTAGATTTAAAGACAGGTAACAGCAATTATATTAAATGTAAATGGATCAGATGCTTTATTTAGAAGACAAAGACTTCCAGATTAGAACTAAAAGTAAAGGGTCGCCTGGGTGGCTCAGTGGTTTAGCCTCTGCCTTTGGCTCAGGTCATGGTCCTAGAGTCCTGGGATCGAGCCCCACATCGGGCTCTCTGCTCAGCAGGGAGCCTGCTTCCTCCCCTCTCTCTGCCTGCCTCTCTGCCTGCTTGTGATCTCTGTCTGTCTAATAAATAAATAAAATCTTAAAAAAAAAAAAAAGAACTAAAAGTAAAAAGAGTACAATGAGCTGTTTACATGAGCTATACCTACAACATAATAATTCAGACAGGTTAAAGGTAAAGAATTGAAAAAATGTGACATGCAAACACTAACCAGTAACTCATAAAACAAGCAGGAAAAAAATCAGTAAAAATAAATATTTAAACAGAATTAACAAACTTGATTTAGTAAGACATATGTATTACATATGTAAGCATTACATCCAACAATTATAAAATCACACTCTTTTCAAGCACACACAAGCATTTTAAAAATGACCATATCTTAGGCCATAAAGCAAAAGCAAGTCTTAAATCCCAAATGACTGAAATCATATACAGGTATATCTCATTTTATTGTGCTTCACAGATAATGTGTTTTCTTTATTGAAGGTTTGTGGCAACCCTGTGTTGAACAAGTCTACCAGTGCCATTTTTCCCCAAAGGCATTTGCTCATTTCATGTTTCTGAATCACATTTTGATAATTCCCAAAGTATTTCTGAACTTCTTCATTATCATTTTATTTGTTACAGTGATCTCTGATGTTACCACGGTAATTGTTTTGGGGTACCATGAACCTGTGCCCATATAAGACTACAAACTTTATAAATGTTGTATATGTTCTGAATGCAGATGTGATGTAAATAGCAAAAGAACTAGAAGAGGGTCCTGAAGATATGACTGAACTACTATAATCTCATGATGAAATGTGAACAGTTGAAGAGTTACTTTTTATGGGTACGCAAAGAAAGTGGTTTCTTGAGATAGAATCTATTCCTGGTGAAGACACCTTGAAGACTGTTGAAATAACAATAAAGATTTAGAATATTACATAGACTTCACTGATAAAGCAACAACAGGATTTGTGAGGACTGACTCCAATTTGTTTTTGTTTTTGTTTTTAAAGATTTGGGACGCCTGGGTGCCTCAGTTGGTTGGACGACTGCCTTCGTTCAGCTCAGGTCATGATCCCGGAGACCCGGGATCGAGTCCCGCATCAGGCTCCCAGCTCCACGGGGAGTCTGCTTCTCCCTCTGACCTTCTCCTCGCTCATGCTCTCTCACTGCCTCTCTCTCAAATAAATAAATAAAATCTTTAAAAAAAAAATTTAAAACAGTACTCATTTTTTTTTAAAGAATTTTTATTTATTTGACAGACAGAGATCACAAGTAGGCAGAGACAGGCAGAGAGAGAGAGAGGAGGAAGCAGGCTCCCCACTGAGCAGAGAGCCCGATGCGGGGCTCAATCCCAGGACCCTGGGATCATGACCCGAGCCGAAGGCAGAGGCTTTAACCCACTGAGCCACCCAGGCGCCCCAAAACAGTACTCATTTTTGATGCAATTTATAACTCTACTCTCATTGGTGTACAAAAGATATCCTTTGCACTACTGTTCACAACAGTCAAATAAGGAAAGGGTGATGTGTGTTAAGAAATGGCTTTAGGGGTGCCTGAGTGGCTCAGTAGGTTAGGGTCTCTGCCTTCGGCTTGGGTCATGATCCCGGGCTCCTGGGATCGAGCCCCACATCTGGCTCTCTGCTCAGCGGAGAGCCTGCTTCCTCTTCTCTCTCTCTCTGCCTACTTGTGATCTCTGTCAAATGAATAGATAAAATCTTAAAAAAAAAAAAAAAAGCATTTATTAAAAAAGAAAAGAAATGGCTTTAGAAGGGGTGCCTGGGTGGCTCAGTCGTTAAATGTCTGCCTTCAGCTCAGATCATGATTACAGGGTCCTGGGATCGAGCCCTGCATCAGGCTTCCTGCTCAGCAGACAGCCTCCTTCTCCCTCTCCTTCTGCTGCTCCCCCTGCTTGTGCCTTCTCTGTGTTTGTCTCTCTCTCTCATAGCAAATAAGTAAATCTTTTTAAAAAAATGGCTTTAGGGGAGTGCCTGGCTAACTCAACGGGAGAGTATGTAACCCTCTCCCACTCAGGGTCATGAGTTCGAGCCCCAGGTTTGGGGTAGAGATTACTAAAAAAATAAATAAACTCAAATGTCTGAAGGAAAGGAAGAAAGGAAGGAGGGAGGGCTTTAGGCATGCCTGGCTGGCCCAGTCAGGACAGCATGTGACTCCTGATCTTGGGGTCATGAGTTCAAGACCAAACCTGACCACAGAGCCTACAAGAAAGAAAGAAAGAGAGGGAGGGGAGGGGGAGGGAGGGAGGGAAAGAGGGGAAGAAAGAAAGAAAGAAAGAAAGAAAGAAAGAAAGAAAGAAAGAAAGAAAGAAAAGAAAGGGAAAGGAAAGAAAAGGCTTTGTAAAATGACAGATATATACTAGGTCTTTATGAGAAAGATTGGAGTATAAGGTCTAAAAAAATGAATACCACATTAGGTTAAAGGAGCAAGTTGCAAAACATTGTATATCACAATCTCACTTCTGCGATTAAAGGGAAAAATTTGCATGTATGAAAGAATTCATATCAGATTATTAACAGTGGCTACTTCTGGGACTGGAGGGGTAGGTGGTACAGTGAAGGCAGGGGAAAAGAGGACTTCTTATCTTATATTCTGTACTGCTTGATTTTATAACAACAAACATGTATTTCTTTTGTACTTAAAAAAAAATAAGCAAAACAATATACTAAATACCATGCAATGAAGACAACCTGTAACTGTTCTATAATTCTTCACATTTTAAAAAGAATTCCTATAAAATGTTTACAAAAGTATTTTAAGCTTTAATAACAATCTTCAGATCATTAAACCATCATCTTAATACCTGCTAATGATAACATATATCTGGTTTAAGGACAGTAACTGCCATACCTACAAACAGTTGAATGAAATAACATTGTCTACTACAGATCTCATAATGAATTATGTTTCACCTTTTTTTTTTTTTTTAAAGTAAGCTCTACGTCCAACGTGGGACTTGAACTCACAACCCTAAGATCAAGGGTTGCATACTCAATGGACTGAGCTAGCCAGGCCCCAATTGTTTCACACTTTTCTTTTTTTTAAGATTTTGTTTATTTATTTGACTGAGAGAGAGAGATCACAAATAGGCAGAGAGGCAGGCAGAGAGAGGGAAGCAGGGTCCCTGCTGAGCAGAGAACCCGATGCGGGGCTCGATCCCAGGACCCTGAGATCATGACGAAGCAGAGGCTTAACCCACTGCGCCACCCAGGCACCCCATATGTTTCACATTTTTAAATGATACAACTAGACTTCTGCTTCTGGCTATGACAGCTTAGGTGGTATCAGAACAATTATAAAAACCAGATAAAAAGAATTTTAAGTGTGGGGGGTGGGAGGTTGGGGGAGCCAGGTGGTGGGTATTATGGAGGGCACGTATTGCAAGGAGTACTGGGTGTGGTGCATAAACAATGAATTCTGTTACGCTGAAAAGAAGTTAAAAAAAAAATACCTCCATACTCTGAAGATATGAAGGGATAACATATATGTAACCATGTGCCTTAAAATAAAAGTTATTACAGAGAGTTCAAAAAAAAATTTTTGTAAGTGTTTGAATGGGAATCACTAAAAGATCAGCTCTATGTTCACGGGTTCCTTATTCCCTAGCTGCATTTTCTGACTTCAAAGCAGAACACAGAGGTCAATGAAGAAAGAAGAATCATAAAGCTTGCAGTCATCTTGCGGGGCTGATGACACAAAAATTGGAATTCAGGCTACCAAAGCTGCCAGGATTCAAATGGCCAACAACCCAGAGAAATGGAATGACAGATAAAGTCTAACATTCTTCATTCAAGACATTTTCTGACTTTTCCTTCAAGACATTTTCCTTCAAGACATTTGCTGACTCCTAGATTTTAGCAGTTTTATGATGGGAGGGAACTAAATACTGGATTTGAGGGCCCAGAAGGGAAGGGAAAACTAGAAGTTCTAGTCAGAGTAATTAGGCAAGAAAGAGAAATAAAAAGCATTCAAACTGCAAAGAAAAAGTAAGTTATCTCTGTTCACAGACAAAATGCAAAATCTTGTGTGTAGGAAAATCTCAAGGTTCCCCCCCACCAAATTGTTAGAATAAATGAATTCAGCAAAGTTGTAGGATACAAAATCAACATACAGAAATCAGTTGCATTTCTATACACTAACAACGAACAACTTCAAAAGGAAATTAACAAAACCATTCCATTTGCAATAACATCAAAAATAATATACTCAGGAACAAATTTAACCACAGAAGTGAAAGACTTGTATACTGAAAACTAAAAAATGTTGCTGAAAGAAGTTAAAGAAGATAGAAACAAACAACAAATAGAAAGACATCCTTTGTTTATGGATTAGAAGTCAGTATTAAGAGGTTCATAATATCCATGGGGCAGCCCAGAAGGCTCATTCGGTAGAACATGCAACTCTTGATCTCAGAGTTCTGGGTTTGAGCCCCCTGTTGGGTACAGAGATTACTTAAAAAAATGTTTTAAAACTTAGGGCTCCTGGGTGGATCCCTCAGTTTGCATCCAAATCTTGGTTTCAGCTCAGGTCATGATGTCATGGGTTATGAGACTGAGCCCTGAGTCAGGCTCCATGACCTGCATGGAGTCTGCTTGACAGTCTCTCCCTCTGCCCCTTACCCCACTCATGCTCACTTCTTGCCCGCTCTCTCTCAAATAAATAAATAAATAAAATCTTTAAAAATTTTTAAAAACTTTAAAAAGTCTTATAGTCACAGTCTCAATGAAGACTACTCCAAAAAAAAAGTTCATAATATCCAAAGCAATCTATAGATTCGGTACAATCCCGCTCAAAAGCCCAACAATGTTTTTTGCAGAAATTTAAAAGTCCACCAAAAGTTCATATAGAATCTCGGAAGTCCCTTTAGAGCCAAAACAATCCTTTTTTTTTTTTTTTAAAGATTGTTTTCATTTATTTGACAGAGAGAGAGCACAAGTAGGGGGAGCAGCAGTAGCAGGAGGATCTACCAAGCAGGGACCCGATGAGGAGCTCGATCCCAGGTCCCCAGCATTACGACCTGAGCCACCCAGGCACCCCAAGAAATAAATCTTTTTAAAAAATGGACAAAGGACTTACACATTTCTCCTAAGATATATAAATGGCCAATAAGCTCATGGAAAAATCACTAATCATTAGGGAAATAAATACAAATCCAAGCCACGATGAGACACCACTTCATCCCTATTAGGATGGCTACTAACAAAAAAAGAAAATAACAAGATATAGCAGATATGGAGAAACTGGCACCCTTCTGTACAACTGATGGGAATGTAAAAAGGTGCAGCTGCCAGAGATAGAAAGTATGGTGATTCTTGGGGTGCCTGGGTGGCTCAATGGGTTAAAGCCTCTGCCTTCGGCTCAGGTCATGATCCCAGGGTCCTGGGATCGAGCCCCGAATCGGGCTCTCTGCTCAGCAGGGAGCCTGCTTCCTCCTCTCTCTCTCTGCCTGCCTCTCTGCTACTCAGTCTGTCAAATAAATAAATAAAATCTTAAAAAAAAAAAGTATGGTGATTCTTCAAAAAATTAAAAATAAAATTAACCATATGATCCAGCCATTCCATTTTGGGTATATATTCAAATGAAGTGAAATAGTCTCAAGGAGATACTAGGACACCCATGTTGACAGCAGCATTACTCACAACACTTAAAAGGTGGAAACAACCGGGAAAGCCTGGGTGGTACAACCGGGAAGGTCTGGGTGGTGCAGCCGGTTAAGTGTCCAACTCTTAGTTTCAGTTCAGTTGTGATCTCAGGGTCGTAGAACTGAGCCCTG
Source organism: Mellivora capensis (assembly GCA_004024625.1). Taxonomy (NCBI): domain Eukaryota; kingdom Metazoa; phylum Chordata; class Mammalia; order Carnivora; family Mustelidae; genus Mellivora; species Mellivora capensis. Next base: position 26,801 of record PISX010003529.1, read on the forward strand.
TGTTGGGCTCTGTGCTCAGCAGGGTCTGCTTGAGATTCTCTCTCTCTCTCCCTTGGCCTCTGCCCCTGCCTATCCGTAGTGCATGCTCTCTCTCTAAACTAAATAACTGTATCTTAAAAAAAAAAAAAAAGGGGGGGGTTTCACTGACATACAAATGGATAAACAAAATGTGGTATATACATACAATGGAATATTATCTAGCCTTAAAAGGGAAATTCTGAAACAAGCTATAACATGGATAATCTTGAACATTATGCTAAATGAAACAAGTCAATTATAAAATGGCAAATACTGTATGATTCCACTTAAATGAGATATCTAGAATAGTCAAATTCATAGAAACAAAAAGGAGTATAATGGTGTAGAATGATGGTTGCCAGGGGCAGAGGGATCGGAAGAATTAGTTATCTGAATGGGTACAGAGTTCGGTTTTCTAAGATGAAGAGTTCTACAGATGGGTGGTAGTGGTAGCAGCTCAATAATGTGAATATGTACCAATGAACCATACAATTATAAAGGGTTATGATGGTAAATTACATGTTACCATCTTACATTATATGCATCTTACTACAATTAAAAGAAAAATTGATCTGGCTATATTCTGTCTGTCCTCTCCCCCTAAGGAAACAGAGAATTAATTTTTCTCTAGAATGAGCTAAAGTAGAAACTCCTACAATCTGAGACAAAGAAAGATCTGAGTAAGTAGAAAAATATATATTCTTCATGAATGAGAAGATTCAATTTGCTCTCCCCAATGGAGTCAGTGCAATACCCATAACAATACCAACAGGTTTTACTGTAGGACTTGACAAGCTGATCCTAAAATTCATATGAAAATTAAAGGGACCCAGAATAGGCAAAATAGTTTTTTAAAAAGAACAAAGATAGAGGACTTATATTACCTAATTTCAAGACTTAAACAGAACAGAACAAGAGAGTACAGAAGTTCAATAGGGAAAGAGTTATCTTTTTATTTTTTATTTCTTTAAAAGATTTTATTTATTTATTTGACAGAGAGAGACACAGCAAGAGAGGGAACACAAGCAGGGGGAGTGGAAGAGGGAGAAGCAGGCTTCCCGCTGAGCAAGGAGCCCAATGAGGGGCTCGATCCCAGAACCCTGGGATCAGGACCTGAGCTGAAGGCAGACACTTAACAACTGAGCCACCCAGGCGCCCCAAGAGTAATCTTTTTAACACATGGCACTAGAGAAGTGAACAGCTATACAGAAGTAAATAAATTATTATTTTTTTTTAAGATTTTATTTATTTATTTGACAGACAGAGATCACAAGTAGGCAGAGAGGCAGACAGAGAGAGAGAGGAAGGGAAGCAGGCTCCCTGGTGAGCAGAGAGCCGGATGTGGGGCTCGATCCCAGGACTCTGGGATCATGACCTGAGCCGAAGGCAGAGGCTTTAACCCACTGAGCCACCCAGGCGCCCCGAAAAGTAAATAAATTATTAAGAAACACACAGAACCTCTACCCTTATATCTCATACCATATACAAAATTTTTTTTTTAAGATTTTATTTATTTATTTGAGAGAGAGGCAGTGAGAGAGCATGAGCGAGGAGAAGGTCAGAGGGAGAAGCAGACTCCCCTTGGAGCTGGGAGCCTGATGCGGAACTCGATCCCGGGTCTCCGGGATCATGACCTGAGCCGAAAGCAGTCGTCCAACCAACTGAGCCACCCAGGCGTCCCCCATATACAAAATTTAACTCAAAATAGATCAAAGGCCTAACTGTAAAAATTTAAATTATAAAACTTCTACAAGAAAACACAGAAAATATTTCTCAATGTTCTAAAATATTCTCAATGTTCTTAAACATCTTAAATGTTTGACTAGGAAATGCCTTGGTGGCTCAGTCAGTTAAGTGTCTGCCTTTGGCTCAGGTCATGATCCCAGGGCCCTAGGATGGAGTCCCTCATCTAGCTCCTTGCTCAGCGGGGAGCCTGCTTCTCCCTCGGCCTGCCACTCCCCCTGCTTGTACTCTCTCCTCTCTCTCTCTCTGACAAATAAATAAATAAAATCTTTGAAAAAATATATGACAATAAAAGAAAAATTCAATCAAGGTGCTTGGCTGGCTCAGTCAATAGAACATGTGATGTTTGATCTCAGGGTTGTGCCCCACATTCAGAGTAGAGTTTGCATACATACATACAGACATGCATAAATTGGAATTCACTGAAATTAAAAACTTATATTCATAAAAAAAAAAACACTAACAAAAATGAAAAGGTAAGCCACAAGACTGGGAAAGAGTATTTGCAAAACATTTGACCAACAAACGCTTATATCTGGAACATATACAGAACTCTTAAAATGCACTAAGAACATAAACAAACCCCCCAGACAAATGGCAAAGGTTCTGAATAGACAGTTGGCCAAAGAAGATATAAGGATGGTAAATAAATAAGGGCATGAAAAGATGTTTGACATCATTAGCTATTAGGGAAATGTAAATTAAAACCATAACAAGATACCACTAGATAATCACTTGAATAGTTAAAATTAAAAAGTGTTAGCATTTAAAAATAACAAGGATATGGAGCAACTAGAACTCTCAAACGCAGTTAATGAGAAAATAAAATGGTACAACCACTTTAGAAAACTGGTAGTTTCTTTAAAAATTCTCCATTTACCATATGATGCAGCCACTGTATTCCCAATTATCTACCCAAAGAAATGAAAGCATATGCCCACAAAAAGGGCACAGATTGCTTTTATATATATATATTTTTAAACATTTTATTTATTTATTTGAGAGAGAGACAGTGAGAGAGATCATGGATGAGGAGAAGGTCAGAGGGAGAATCAGACTCCCTGTGGAGCTGGGAATCCGATGTGGGACTCGATCCTGGGACTCCAGGATCATGACCTGAGCTGAAGGCAGTCGCTAACCAACTGAGCCACCCCAGGCGCCCTGCTTTTATATTTTTAAAACACAACCTTTTATATTGGAAATAAAAATGAAATTTCTGGTTTTGCATATAATAAGCTCAGAAGTTGCCACTCCATCCTGCCAAGTAAAAAGCTAAACTGACAAATCAACAACTCTCCTTAGATCTGTCAGAGATGGGAGGTCACAAGATAAATCACTGTTAGCAGATACAAAGAATCACAACTTACTTGAGCAAAAACCCACAAGCAAAAACTACCTCTAGCAACCACTGCTGGGGTAGGAAGACCTGGGCAGTAACTGGTGAAGTGCAGGAGGCTCAGCGTGGACAAGCCTGAAAGTTAAAAATTTCAGGAGATGGGGCCCCTGGGTGGCTCAGTCAGTTAAGCATCTGCCTGCGGCTCAGGTCATGATCTCAGGGTCCTGGGATGGAGTCCCCATATCAGGCTCCCTGCTCGGCGGGGAGCCTCCTCCTCCCTCTGCCTGCTGCTCCCCCTGCTTGTGTGCATGTACTCTCTTTCTGTCAAATAAATAAAATCTTTTAAAAAATGAATAAAAATTCCAGGAGAACCCGGTCATAGGGGGGACTCCCCCGACAGTCTTGTGAGTTTTACCACTGAGAGTTACCAGGTCCTAACAGTGAGTATCAGAGAAAAATCCCCTCATGCTTCTGGCAGGAGGAGAGAAAAAGGAGTATTCTGAGGAGTATTCTGAAATACGATAGGGCGTTCTGTTCTCAACAAAACCTGCCTTCAAGAAAAACTATTTTACCAGAGCTTAACCTGCTGGGTTTTGTCAGAGCCTAACCTACTTGGGGAAAGGGAAAGAACAAACTCCAGCGCCACCAGCCATCCTGTCCCACCAATAAGGGAGAAAACCTCAAAGTACTGATGAGGTTCACAGACCAGAGACACCGAAAGATTGAGACCTAGTAAGAGATTTATACATGCTCCCCTTACCCCTTCACCTCACCATAGTATTATTAAAGGCCTATTTTATTGTAGTTCCTTTTATCCAGTACATCATGTCTGCTTCTCAAAAAATACCGGAAAGCATACTAAAAGGCAGAAAATGCAATTTGGAGACACTAAACAAGCATCAAAACCAGAGTCAGTTATGGCGGGAATGTTGTAACTCTCAGACTAGATTTTTAAAACTATGATTAATATGCTAAGATCTTTAATGAAAAAAGTAGGGATTGATAATGCAAGTAGAGAGAGATTCTAAAAAAGAATTTTAAAAAACGACAGAAACTAAAAGCATAGTAACAGAAATGTAGAATGCCTTTCGTGCACTGATTGTTAAGACTACTCAAGGCTGTAGAAACAATTTCTGATCTTGCAGACATGACAAACGAAACCTTCAAAACTGAAGAAGAAGAAAAAAAAGACTGGGGGGTGGGAGGGACCAGAACAAAATATCCAAGAACTGTGGGAAAACTACAAGAAGTATAACACAAACACAATGGAACAACCAGACGGACAAGAAAAAGAAAGGAACAGAAGCAATATTTGGAGCAATGATGGCTAAGAATGCCCCCAAATTAACACCAGGCGCCAAACCACAGATCCAGGAAGCTCAGAGAAAACCAAGTAGGATAAACGCCAAAAACCCCAAACGTAAGCATACCATATTCAAACTTTGGAAAAATCAAACATAAAGAAAAAGTCTTGAAAGACGCCAGAGGGAAAAAAACACTTTATCGAAGAGCAAGGTAAGAACTAAATTCAACTTCTCAGAAACCACGCAAGCAAGAAGACAATGGAATGAAATATTTAAAGGGCTGAGAAAGAAAAACTAACTAGAATTCTGTATCCTTCAAACTGATCCTTCAAAAGTGAAAGAGAATGTTCCTCTCAATCTTGTTGTGAACCTAAACTGCTCTGAAAAAATTAAGTCTTCAAGAAAAAGAAAAAATGGGGAGAGGAGCATGTGGGTGGCTCAGTTGTTAAGCGTCCAACTCTTGGCTCAGCTCAGGTCAGGATCTCAGGGTCCTAAGACATAGCCCCACATGGGGCTCCATGCTCAATGTGTAATCTGTTTTAAGAATTTTTCCCCTCCCTCCCACTCTGCTCCTCTGCCTGCTCATGTTCTCTCCCTCAGACAGATAGATAGATAAATGAATAAATAAATAAAATATATTTTTTAAAAAGTGGGGAGAAATAGACTTTTGTCAGACAAACAAAAATTGAGGGAATTTGTTCCAAGATATGTTAAAAGAAGTTCTTTAGAGAAAAGGAAAATGACACAGGTTAGAAACTTGGATCTACATAAAGAGAGAGCATCAGAGAATGAATACAAGAAGGTAAAATAAAAATGTTTATGTTTGTTATTTTTAATTGATCTAAAAGATAACTGTTCAAAGTATTAATAGTAACAATGTATTTGATTATGTTGGCTTCTGTGTATGTTTATGCATAAGTGAAATGAATGACAGCAATGAAACAAGGGATGGCAGGAAGAAACTGGTCATATGTTGTTATTATAAGGTACTTGGTACTACTTGTGAAGCATTATGGTATTATCCGAAAGTGACTGTATTAATTATAAATATACATTGCAAACTCTAGGGCAACCACTAAAAAAAACTTTTCAGATTAAAAGTAAGGGGACAGAAAAAGATATACTAACACTAATCAAAAGAAAGTGGGAGTAGCTGCATTAATTTCAGACAGAGCAGATTTTATTTTATTTATTTTTCTTAAAGATTTTTATTTTATTTATTTGACAGAGAGATCACAAGTAGGCAGAGAGGCAGGCAGAGAGAGAAGAGGAAGCAGACTCCCTGCTGAACAGAGAGCCCGATGTGGGGCTCGATCCCAGGACCCCGAGATCATGACCTGAGCCGAAGGCAGAGGCTTAATCCACTGAGCCACCCAGGCGCCCCCAGAGCAGACTTTAAAGCAAGAGAAGTTAAAAGGAACGTTACATAATGAGAAGGAGGGCAATACTCCAGCAAGACGTAACAATTCTTAATGTGAATGCATCTAACAATAAAGCATCAAAATACATGAGGCAAAAACTGATAGAATGGCAAGGAGGAACAGATGAATCTACTCTTAGAGCTGGAGAATTTAACAGCCTTCTATCAGAAATAAACAGATGCAGCAGCAAAAATCTGTAAGGATATATTTGAACTCAGTAGCACCACCAACCAATTGGGTATCTGTTGACGATTTCATCAAACAACAGCTTGTGTTACCCATTTTACTCAAGCTCATTTGGACCATTCACCAAGACAGACCATATTCTTGGTCATAGACACACTTGAACTAATTAAAAAAGAAAAAAAAAAAAGAAATCATAAAATGTCTGCTCTCTGACCACAAAGGAATTAAACTAGAAATCAGTAACAGAACTATAGCTGGAAAAATCCTCAAATAATTAGAAATTAAATAATTATAATACTTCTATTTTTTTAAGATTTTATTTCTTTATTTGACAGAGATCACAAGTAGGCAGAGAGGCAGGCAGAGAGGAAGGGAAACAGGCTCCCTGCTGAGCAGAGAGCCCAATGTGGGGCTTGATCCCAGGACCCTGGGACCATAACCCGAGCGGAAGGCAGAGGCTATAACCCACTGAGCCACCCAGGCACCCCTATAATACTTCTAAATAACACATAGGTAAAAGAAGAACCCTCAAGAGAAATCTTTAAATATTTTTAACTAAATGTAAATGTAAATACAACTTATCAAAGTTTGTGAGATTCAGGGAGAGCGGTGTTTACAGGGAAATTTACAGTACTGCAACCCTATATCACAAAATCAATCATCTAGGAGTACCTGGCTGGCTCAATCAGCAGAGCTTGAGATCTAGCCCCATAGGGCATAGAGCTTACTTCAAAATTAAAAATAAATCAAATAAATTATCTAAGCTTCCATCTTAGGAAACTAGAAAAAGAACAAATTAAATCCAAAATAAGGCACAGGAAAAAAAAATAATTAAAATTAGAGCAGGGGTGCTTGGTTGACTCAGTTGGTTAAGGGGCTGCTCTGGAATTGAGCCCCTTGTCAGGCTCCCTGCTCAGTAGGAAGCCTGCTTTTACCTCTCCTACTCTCCCTGCCTGTGTTCCCTCTCTTGCTGTCTCTCTCTGTCAAATAAATCAATAAAATCTTAAAACAAAACAAAACAAAACAAAACAAAACAAAACAAAAACCAGGGGCGCCTGGGTGGCTCAGTGGGTTTGAAGCCTCTGCCTTCGGCTCGGGTCATGTTCCCAGGGTCCTGGGATCAAGCCCTGCATCGGGCTCTCTGCTCAGCAGGGAGCCTGCTTCCTCCTCTCTCTCTGCCTGCTTCTCTGTGATCTCCATCTATCAAATAAATAAATAACAAAAAACAAAAACAAAAACAAAAGCTGATTCTTTGGGAAAAAAAAATCAACAAAATCTATAAGCCTCAAGCCAGGTTAAGAGAAAAGGGAGAAAACACATTTACTAAAATCAGGAGCCTAGGTGGCTCAGTCAGTTAAACCTCTTGACTCTTGGTTTTGGCTCAGGTCATGATCTCAAAGTCATGGGATCCAGTTCAGCATGGAGTCTGCTTGGGAGTCTCTCTCTCTCCCTCCCTCTGCCCCTCCCGTCCTCTTTCTCTCTCTAAAGTAAATAAATCTTTTTCAGTTCTTTTCTTAAAAAAAAAAAAAAAAAAAGAGAGAGAGAGAGAGAACATCACTACAGATCCCATGGACATTAAAAAAATGATACAGGAGGGGCTGTATCATGTGTGGCTCAGTCAGTTAAGCCACCAATTCTTGACTTTGGTTCAGGTCATGATCTCAGGGTCATGATAACAGCCCTGTCTTGGGCTCTGTGCTGGGCATGGAGCCTGCTTAAGAGTCTCTCTTTCCCTCTCATTCTGCCTCTCCCCTTACTCAAAAAAATGAATAAGCTAAATTAAATTTAAAAATAATACAGGAATATTATAAACAAATCTCTGCCCCAAATCTAAAAACCTCAATCAAATGGACCAATTCCTTGAAACACACAATCTACTAAAACACACACAAGAAGAAAAGAGATAACCTAAATAGCTCTATATCTTTTAAGGAAGTTGAATCAGGGTGCCTGGGTGCTTCAGTTGGTTGAGTGTCTGACTCCTGGTTTCAGCTCAGGTCATGATCTCAGGGTGGTAAGTTCAAACCCTATATTGGGCTCCACATTCAGTGGGGAGTCTGCTTTAGATTCTCTCTCCACCCCTCCCCCACCCACTCATAAGCACATGCTCTCTAAAATAAATAAATAAGTCTTTAAAAATTAAAAAAAATAAAAAATAAAAAAGAAGAAGAAGAAACTGAATCAATGATCGTCCAAAACAGAAAGCACAGGCTCAGACAGGTTCACTTGTGAATTCTACCAAACATTTAAGTAAGAAATGGTATGTATTCTCTACAATCTGTTCCAGAGCACTGAAGCAGAAAGAATACTTCCTAACTCATTTTATGAAGCCTGCATCACCCTACTATCAAAACAAAAGACACATAAGAAAACTATAGACCAGTGTCTCTTATGAAAATAAATACAAAAATCCTCAACAAAATATTAGCATATCGAATCCAACAATATATAAAAAGAATTATATGCCATGACCAAGTGGAATTTATCCTGTTATGCAAGGCAGTTTCAACACACAAAAATCAATCAACGTACTTCATCACGTCAACAATCTAAAGAAGAAATATCACACAACCATCAGAAGATGCAGAAAAAGCATCTAACAAAATCCAATACCCATTCATGATAAAATCTCCCAGCAAAGTAGGAATAAAGATTAATTTCTTAAACTTGAGATAGAACACCTACAAAAACCCTACAGCTAACATCATATTTCACGGTGAGAAAGTCCAAGCTTTCCAGCTAAGATAAGGAACAAAGCAAAAGATGTCTCACCACTGCTTTTCAACATTGTACTGAAAAGTCCTAGCTAATGTAGTAAGACAAGAAAAGGAAATAAAAGGTATACATATTGGGATAGTAGAAATAAAACTGTCTTTGTTCACAGATGACGTGGTCATGTAGAAAATTCAAAGGAATCAGCAAAAAAACCTCCTGGAACTAATGAGCAATTATAATAAAGATGCAGGATATAAGATTAATATATATAAGTCAATCACTTTTCTATATACGAGCAATGAATAAGTGGTATTTGGAATTGAAAACACTTTATCATTTACATTATCATATTAAAAAACAAAATACTTAGGTATAAATCTAATAAAATATATGTAAGATACAGGAGAAAAACTACTAAATTCTCATAATAGATATTAAGGAACTAAATAAATGGAGAGAGAATCCATGTTCATGGGTAAGATTCCATATTGTCAAGACATTAGTTCCTGGGGCACGTGGGTGGCTCAGTGGGTTAAAGCCTCTGCCTTCAGCTCAGGTCATGATCCCAGGGTCCTGGGATGGAGCCCCACATCAGGCTCTCTGCTCAGCGGGGAGCCTGCTTCCCCCTCTCTCTCTGCCTGCCTCTCTGCCTATTTGTGATCTTTGTCAAATAAATAAATAATAAAATCTTTAAAAAAAAAAAAAAGACGCCAGTTCCTCCCAACTTGATCTATAGATTCAATCCCAATCCCAATAAAAATCCCAGAAAGTTATTTCATGGACACTGAAAAATTGATTCTAAACTTTATATGTAGGGGTGTCTGGGTGGCTTAGTCATTAAGCGTCTGCCTTCAACTCAGGTCCTGATCCCAGGGTCCTGGCATCCGGCCCTGCATCAGGCTCACTGCTCAGCGGGGAGCCTGCTTCTCTCTCTCCCACTCTCCCTGCTTGTGTTCCCTCTCTCGCTGAATCTGTCAAATAAATAAATAAATTCTAAAAACAAAACAAAACCCACAGCATGTATAACACCAAGAGTGAACCCTAATGTAAACTACAGACTTTGTTAATGAGGTGCCAAGGTAAGTTTCACTGACTGTAACAATTGTACCACTTTGGTTCAGGATGTTGATAATGAGGGAAGAGAAGGGTGGGTGGGACAAGGAATACGGAGGAAATCTCCGTACTTTTTACTTCCAAACTGCTCTGAAAAATAAAGTTTATTAGTAGGAAAAATAGAATCAGCATTTTTTAAAAAGAGTTTTATTTATTTGTCAGAGAGAGGGAGAGAGAGAGTGCGCACACAAGCAAGGGGAGCAGGCAGAGGGGGAAGCAGGCTCCGCTGAGCAAGGAACCTGACATGGGGCTCGATCCCAATATCCTGGGATTATAACCTGAGCCGAAGGCAGACATTTAACCGACTGAGCCACCCAGGTGCCCCTAAAATCACCATTTAATTCAGAAAACAGGATGCCCTGAAAGTTTCCAAAGACCTGGGAAAACATCTGGTTCTTCAATATAGCCCGGAGTAGTGGTTAGCTTATGCATTAATACGAAGAACAACAGCACATAATAGACTTGATGTTCGAAATCCCCAAAACTCAATATACTCAGAACTTATAAATAAAGTAGAGGCAAAATAAAAACAAGAGCTCAGAAATAAGGCCACTGTAGTGCCCAAAAAACTTTAAAAGCTTCCTGAAAAGAAGTATTCTGAATCTTTAGAAGGATATACCACTGGAACATGTACAGCAAACTAAAATAATCTGCTAAATATATTTAATAGTAATATGGCATATTATACACCAGTTTCAATTAAGAATCTAGAAGACTCTCGGGGCGCCTGGGTGGCTCAGTGGGTTAAAACCTCTGTCTTTGGCTTAGGTCATGATCCCAGGGTCCTGGGATCCAGCCCCACATCAGGCTCTCTGCTCTGCAGGGAGCCTGCTTCCTCTCTCTCTCTGCCTGCCTCTCTGCCTACTTGTGATCTCTGTCAAATAAATAAATAAAATCTTTAAAAAAAAAAAAAGAACCTAGAAGTCTCTCAAAAGGCTTTTTGCTCTTTTTAAAGAGACAGCTATGCTCAAGTCTTATCTTCATGTCCAAATGATAAAGAACATGCATAACACACAGTTCCCTGGTAGGTTGCAAATTCAACAGATGTCACTATAGCCCAAAAGAATGTTGCTGGCCTGAAAAGTTCTTTTTTTTTTTTTTAAGATTTTATTTATTTGTCAGAGAGAGAGAGACCGAGAGAGCGAGCACAGGCAGGCAGAGCGGCAGGCAGAGGCAGAGGGAGAAGCAGGCTCCCTGCCGAGCAAGGAGTGGGATGTGGGACTCGATCCCAGGACGCTGGGATCATGACCTGAGCCGAAGGAAGCCGCTTAACCGACTGAGCCACCCAGGCGTCCCTGGCCTGAAAAGTTCTTTAAAATTTGAATACATTTAAGTATTCTTTAATACTTTCTTTGGTCTGGCTTTTGTCCCAACATTCTCACTTTCCTACATCCAGTCCAATTCACTCGTGTTTGTTATTTCCTTAATCCCAACCATAACTTTGGTTTGAGGCCTCCTACCCTATATTATTTGTATTACTAAACTTATACTTTGATTCTTTTCATTTAAAATTTCCTTATGAAATTCTGCATCATATTCTAATACATTTGTATTAGAAATGGGTATTTCAATTTTCCACATTTCAGAGCTAACACTAAATTAGTCATGCATGTATTTTCAGAATGATGACAAAAACAACTCTTGCAAAGAGATGTGGTTTACTGTTATTCCTAATCTACACTTAACTGTATGACGATGGAATATAGATCACTGATGGGCTTATAAAGGCTTATTGAAGCTCATGATAAAGGCCTCTGATCGAGTGTGAGGAACCATTCCTTTTTCTCAAGTTAATAGTTTTGCTCAAAATTGTTACTATTTGGCAGTATTTCTGACTAGCTGCTTCATCCTCTCATTAAACACATACATGTGCTCATCTGCACACTGAAAAATGTACCTCTACTTCAAGAAGAAACGTGTTAAGATTTACATGCCTTGCATGGATAAGACAGGGTAATGCTGGTGGATCTGAGGCTAGAATCAGAACTTTGAATGGAACAGGGAAAATTTCTTCCTTACACAGCTAATGCTACAAACATACCTGAGAGAGTATACTAAGGGAAAAGTTAATACAAAACTTTCAAGTGATCAATGTCCGTGTGGTTATGCCCAAACCATCTATTAATGATAAATTAAAAGTCTCGTTACCTGTCAGGACCTGAGTTCAGGCACTCCTGCGGAAGCTGGTGACAATACTAACCCCTGCACTGTGTAGGGAGGTGCACTCCTTGCACTGGGGCTTAAGTGCTAGTGATTTCACCAACCCTTGAAGTGCAGAACAGTAAAAAAACAGTTTTCAGCCGTTTTTCTTACTGAGTTCTCATTTTTAAAATATTACAAAGATCTCAATTAGGTTTTAAAATAAGTTATTTTTGTTGAAAAGGCAGTGCCTTAGTTTAAAGAGACACATGCCAATAGGTCTTTCGGGGTCACTGCACAAACCACAAGACAGCTTCTTTTTCATCAATTAAAAATTTACACAAAGAAGCAACAATTTCATGCCTTTGAACGACTTTCTGATTTTACCGTAAAGTACCAAGATTTAGTGGCTACACATATGTAACTCGGTCTTACAGAAGGCAATCATAAGTATTAATAGGTACTGTACTAAAGGAGATTAGGTGAGTTAAAAAATGGTACCTTTCCTATTGACTCAATTATTCCCCTGTCAAACCATACCACCCTGGAAGGAGTTGGCAATCAAATTTGCAACTACTGATTTCTAAAGAAACAACATGTTGTACTCTTCCATATGGTAAAATTCAAGAAATGCCACTATGCCCAAGGATAAAATTACACTGTGTATGTATCTGGAAGGCCAAATCTGTTTCTGACTGAAACCTTAAAATGCCACATTAATACAATTTCCCATTCTCTTATACTCTCAAATTAGATGAACTTACACATGACTCTAGGTTTTTCCCATTGCTATAGGAGAAATTAGTTGAAAAATACCCCTTAGCTAGTTTTGAAGAAAATACTTTATGTACCTAAAAAAGAGTAATGTTTTATCTGAATCGCTCTCCAAATCCCCTTCACTTCTACAAGCTTACATTTCTCTTCTGACCCTCTTAGGCAGAACACAAACACTGCTATTCTGACTATTAGGAGCTTGGCACCATTCAGTTATGCATACTCAAAGCATTTGAGTTCTCTGAATTCTTTCCTGGCATTTTAGTAGAGGAAGATAAAAACAAACCTGAGCTGAAACCATGCCAACTGGAAGGTGCATGTGTATTTTACAATCTCTTCCTATCTATAGTGGCACCATTTTAAAACTACATCAAATTTAAATGTTCTCTACCTACAACAAAGCAAGCTTGCCTTGATATGCTTGGCTAAAATGCTTACATTTTTCTTCACAGATAAAGAAATTAAATAATCCCTCTCTCATTTACCCAAACAATTTTTTAATGTTGGCACTCATCCAAAGTCCATTTGAAGGATCTGTTCCTCTAGCTTAAAATCACAGCAATTTGATCTCATTTACAAACAATCGAACAATAAATACTTCTTGGCAATACTCTGCTCAACTGCTACTTTTTTTTTTGGGGGGGGGTCATTCTATGGACAAGATAATTTAAGAAAAATTCATGAAATAAATACAGCTCAGCCTTAAAATATTACTTGTATGCTTCTTTTCAATGTAAAGGAGAGGGGTAAGAACAATACAAAATGTGAACTAAAAGGCCAAATTTCTAATTTATTTTATATCAAATGAAAAGATTTTCTTTTCTTTTCTTTCCTTTTTTTTTTAAAGTAAGCTCTACGTGCCAAGTGGGGCTTGAACTCACAACCCTGAGATCAAGAGCTGCGTGCTCTACTAGCTGAGCCAGCCAGGCACCCTGATAGCAAACAAAAAATTTTCTAACAGGAAGTCTCAAGAGTAGTGAAGACTAACCAAAAAATCATTCTGTCAAAAGTAAAAAGCACTTCAGTTCCAGTATTAATACACTTGTGACTTCATGCCAAACATGACAACTTTTTAAAATGGAGCTTATGTGGGAATAAGATTTCAGGCCAAAACAGACTACTCAATTTAATCCTTGTTACAATTACAAGGTCTAAAATAGTTCTCATTTTAAAGATGCTAATTGAGTTCCCACGCATTCTATATATTTCCTTTTAACATATTCTTACTCTGTAAATAACTTGGTCATCTAGCTTCTAACCTCCACATTCCATCCCACAGGACAAATATTTTTCTCTCAATTGTGAGTAAGATTCATTATTCCAATTTTAATCTACTGTTCAAGAGGGAAAAAAAAAAAAAACTTTAAGAAAACTACATACGAACTAAGCCACCTTGATAAACCAATCTTTCATGTTCAAAGCACTTATTTTAAAAATAACTCTTCAGTTTTGGGCGCCTCGGTGGTGCAGTCAATTGGGCGACTGACTCTTGGTTTCAGCTCAGGTTGTGACCTCGGGGTCGTGGGATCAAGCCCAGCGTCGGGCTCCACGGTCAGTGCAGTCTACTTGGGATTCTCTCTGCCCCTCCCACTCAAGCTCTCTCTCTCTAAAATAAATAAAATAATTAAAAAAAAATAACTCTTTAGCTTTATATGTGTGGTATTATATTCATTTTACATTTATAAAAATGTAATCTGCCTAGGGTTACAAAATGTTAATATTTGAAGTAGAATTAGAATGTGGCATCTCCTTTATCTCATAGTACAGATTAAAATATTTCCCACGAACATCTAGAATGTTTCCTATTTCTAAAGTAACAAACACTGCTACCTTAATCTGAAAATGTATATGCCACCACACACACATGATACACACAGAGAGACAGTAAATTAAATGGAAAACAGCTCTTACCTTCATCTCCCTCTGGTGCATATGAAGCTGTAATAATGTCAATATCAGCACAATTCATCACAATCTGATTGGTTGCCTGCCTCACCTAAGGGGAAAAGAAAAACCAGCAGTGTCAGAAATAGCCAAGATTAATAACATGTACATCTTCATCTTGGCCTAATGTATGTCACAGGGCATTTTTTTAAGCCCAGACATCACTAAAACCTAGGCTGAGTATTTATAACTCAATGGTAAAAATAAATGAGTAGTTTTAAGTAATCTAAGGCAATTCACATTTTCCAAATTATATTAAAAGCAACCATAAACACTTAAGTATTTTAGACTTTAAACATCTGACCAATGAGCTAAACAAAAGCATTTTTTTCCTACTTAAGCTTTTATTTAAAACAATTAAAACTTTCCATATTAAAAATTAATTAGGAAACATTTCTTGTATGTTGCAATTAATTATGTATTTCAACCTACACATCAAACCCATCATAAGACCTTCTTTAAGGATAGAAGAAGAAAAGTGGTATCATAAATCATGTCAAAACTTCGTAAGACACTCTTTAAATTTTTTTCTCTTACCAAAGTAACATTTTGGATATAACAGACACTAATGACTCACCACCAAGATTAAATAAACTTTTTAAGATTTTGTCTTACTTGCTTCAGATCCCCCCCCAATAAAATATAGATATAATGAAAGCTCCATCCTCACTTCCTCATTACATGAAGATAACCACTCTCCTAAGGCTAATGTAGCTCTTTATCATGTATATATAGTACTTCTGCTACATATATATAGATCACTAAGCAATGTTTTTAGTTTTATACAAATAGTATCACCTTTGCACCTGCTTTTTTCATTTAACATTGTTTCTGAGATGGGTAAATGTAGACAGATATAGATCTAATTCATTAATTTTAACTCGTATATAGTATTCCATTATAAAAATAAACCAGTTATTTATCAATTTTCTTCCTAAAGGAAGTTAGATTGTTTCCACTTTTTTTGTTATTTAAAATAGTACTATAATAAATATCTTGGTCCATGTTTTCTTATGCATATTTTTCTTTACCAAGAATATCCCAATTATGCTCTAGAGTAGTTTCAATTAACACTCCCATGAGCAAAGAGTGAAGAAATACCATGTTTGGGGTGCCTGGGTGGCTCAGTGGGTTAAGCTCCTGCCTTCGACTCAGGTCATGATCTCAGGGTCCTGGGATAGAGCCCTGCATTGGGCTCTCTGCCCGCCGGGGAGCCTGCTTCCCTCTCTCTCTCGCCTGCCTCTCTGCCTACTTGTGATCTCTGTCAAATAAATAAATAAAATCTTTAAAAAAAAAAAAAAAGGAAATACCATGTTCATCATCTTCTAAAAAACTTAAAAATCTTTGACAATCTGATGGGTATTAAATGATATTCCACCATTGCTTTAATTAGAATTTTCCTGATT
>PISX010003529.1:42999-135790 GCA_004024625.1 Mellivora capensis
GCTGTAGACTTGATTTTATACACTTGCTGCATTTAAACAGAACCTCAGATTCATTTTCAGACCATTCATTTGAATGGTCTGAATTTAAAATAACAAAAATCTGGGGCTCCTGGGTGGCTCATTCGGTTTTTGGTTTCATTGGTTTCAGCTCAGGTCATGATCTCATGGTTGTGAGATGGAGCCCTACATGGGGCTCCCCTGCTCAAGGTGGAGTGGGCTTCAGATCTCTCTAGATCTGAATGTGGCAGTTTTGAAGAAAATAGTTTTTCTATCCCCTTCAGCCTCTCCCTCAGTCCCTCCCTGCTCACAGGCAGACACACTCTCTTTCCCTCTCAAATAAATAAAATCTAAAAATAAAATAACAAAAGTACAGATACCCTAAATCACAAACAAATGTCTACAGAGGCCAGCCAAGCAGGTGAGTAGAGTAGGCCAGGTGAAGGCTATGCATAAAGGAAGGGGAAGTAGTCATTTCTTAGAGCTAACCAATTACTGCTGTATTGAAAGGCAGACTCTGGGGGAACCTGAGTGGCTCAGTGGGTTAAAGCCTCTGCCTTCAGCTCAGGTCATGATCCTGGGGTCCTGGGATCAAGCCCCGCATCGGGCTCTCTGTTCAGTGAGGAGCCTGCTTCCCTTCCTCTCTCTCCACCTGCCTCTCTGCCTACTTGTGATCTCTGTCTGTCAAAGAAATAAATAAAATCTTAAAAAAAGAAAGAAAAGAAAAAGAAAAGCAGACTCCGTATTGACAGATCTTCCAACTACAAAAAAAAAAAACAAAAAACAAACCCCACAGGGGCTCCTACTTGGCTCTTTTAGTAGGGCATGTGAACTCTTGATCTCTGGGTCTGAGTCGAGCCCCACACTGGACAGAGAGATTATTTTAAAAAGCCACAAATTTCAGATTTCATGTACGATCTCCCAAATTATAACTGATGGCAGCTAACACAAAATTTGCAAAAACACTGTGCAGTCCAAACAAAACCCACAGTAGGTCAATAGTGCCTCGAGATCACTAACAGAACATAGAACCAGGTAATGACACAAGAGTAATATAATGTCTGTATGAAAAAGCTATACCAAAGAGTAATCATTTTATTAATAACCAATAAATAAACACGATTAATCTCAAACTAAAATTACCTGACCTAAGTTACATATACATATTAGTAAGCCTGTAAAAATTGCTAACACATAATGTGAAACTATTTTGGCTCATTTAAAAAAAATCCTTTTCAGGGACTTGCTAGGTCAGTTGGTAGAGCATGAGACTCTTGATCTTGGGGATATGAGTTCAAGCTCCACACTGGGTGTAGAGCTTAGTTTTTAAAAAAAAAAAAATCCTTTTTCATAAATCTTTCTGTTTCTAAACAAAAATGTCATTCAATGAACTTTAAAAAAAATTTTTAAGTGGCAGGAGCATATAGCTGGCTCAGTCTGTAGAGCATGCAACTCTTGATCTTGAGGTTGTGAGTTCCAGCCCCATGTTACATACAGAGATTACTTAAAAATAAAATCTTTAATTAAAAAATTAAATTAATCTTTAAATAAATAAACAAATAATTTTTGTAAGTGTAATATTCCTTCACACTGTTTATTTCATCAGGAACATTCCTAAACAGTAATGAAACCTTTCTGTCCCAACTGGCCATTTATAGCACTACATTTGAATAAACAAACAAGCAAAAAAGATCCCTGTGCCTATTTATAAATTCACTTTTAAAAAATTCAGCAACACAGAGAAATGAAGCACTTAATGAGGCTGGGGTGGGCTGCAGGGAGGTGTCTCCAAAAAGTAAAATGAATAAAAACCTTCCAGAGTTTGAAGTTTATGCCAACAGGATAATAACAGCAGTTTAGTTACACATCTTCATCTCTATTGAGGCAAGCATATTTTCATCCAACAACATCTACAGTGAATTTAATGGTAACCAAGCAGTTAATCTGCCAATGTCAAGATAGCTGTACAACGCTACATATGCCAATTGACATTCACCTCACTACTACTTAACATTCCAAGGGAAAGAGTTTGCATACTTTGGAAAAGCACAGTCTACAACATCCGTTTACAAGTACATTCTATTTCTTCCTGTTCAGGGGAAACCCACCTGTATATACTACTTAATTAAGCTGCTTGTTGAATAGCTACTAATTTTTTTTCCCCAAGATGCTGCCATTTCCGGAAGGGTGGGAGGGGAGAACCAAAGGAACAAAAATACTTATCTTAGTAATAGAATGCTACTCAAATTTTAAAAATCTCACAGTATACTCTCTCATCTTAGCCATGTCCTTTAAACAGGATAGAAAGTGTTTGTTTTAGTACTTAGTACCTGATTCACAGTAATCAGTTAATAGATACTGTTATTAAGACACACACACACAGGGGCATGTGGCTACGTCAGGTGGTAAAGCATGCAACTCTTGATCTCAGGGTTGTGAGTTCAAGCCCCACACTGGGCACAGAGTTTACTTTAAAAAAAAAAAAAAAAAAAAGGCATACAGAGAGACCAAGATTAAATGTGCTGTAATCATAAAGATGTTCCTCCAAATATCATCTAACAGCATTCACCTAACAGTTTATAAAGTGTCTATCAGAATGACAGAAAATTCAAAAGCTTTGTGCTACATTATACAGTACTTTGGATGTCAGCATACATGTATAGATTTTAAATACCTACATAGATTTAAGTGCTTCAATACCACACTGTAACACTGCTCTTTTTGATGTTTTCCCCACAATAGCACTGACCTGATGATTCAGTACATGAATTCTCACATCCTAACATCACCATTAGTGATATTTTCCACTACCAAAAATACAGGTAATAATTCAAAGGAATTTCAGCATTAAGATCCTCACAGTTTGCAAGCTTAAAATAGAAGCAAAATGTTAAAGTAGGCATATATATCATGTAGATAACAAGCTCACTTTCAACTTCTCCATTTGATGCTACTAAAGAATGGAACACAGTGTTTCCTTTCCTTGTTTCAAACCCAGGGTTAAGTCCTCTCTGAGCCCCATACAGACTGCACTGCAACTCAACCAAACACCAAGTAATGGCTCTATTGAAGATGCAGCTTGACCACTGGTAACAATTTTACAATGGAAGTTTCCGATGAGTTAGGAAGGCAGCAATGTGAGGTGTTTTTTTTTTTTTTCCTGAATGAGTCTTTATTATGATCACTCAGAAATACATCTTACAGGTACTATAAGACCCAAGAAGCTTTTCTGTGATTACCAAAGCCCTCAGATTTTACTAAAAGGAAATATCCAGTGTGACAACTCCAAATACCAGTCTGAAGCTTGAGTCACTTTGCCTTACAAGCAATTTCATCGTAAAATTTCGAAATAATCATTGCCTTTGTGGAATAGGGCTGTAATTTCTAGAAACAATAAGGAGCAATTAATTAGTAAACACAAACTGAGCCAAGTTTTCTAACAAAAGAGACATTGAAAAGAGCAAGATGCAGAAAGCCAAATGTAGCACCCCAAATGTAAAAATGTTAAACATACAGAACATTGCTATTTATTGTTTATGGCTACTTACATATACAATAAAACAACATATACAGGCATAATACTCATCTACCTAGAGAGAAATTACCTCTGGGAGTGGGGGTAGGAAGAGATGGAAATAGACTTTAGTGGTATCTGTGACATTTTATTTCCCAAAAAACAACAGGCACAGACTGAAGCAAATGGGGGAAAACGTTAATATATGCTAAATCTGTGTGGTGGGTTACTTTTCTGTATTTCTAAAGTATTTCCTAATTTAAAGTAAAATTTTAAAGTGATTACTAGTGGCCAAATAAACTAAGAGCTACCTACTTAAATGATGTTCAAAACTGTATCTCCAAGATCTGATGAATTAATCTCAGTTAACAAGAGAGCTATCAGAAGACTCAGTCCTTTGCCACTGACTCACATACAGATTAGAGTAAGATCTACTTTACAATAAGAACAGGCTCATTTATGTAGCAAAGTTCAGAGAAGTTTCATAATTTACTACTCAAGATCACATTTGTCCAGGTTGTATTGTTGGACAATATCAATTATCCAGGACCAGGAAGTTAAAAAAAAAAAAAGAGAGAGAGCGCCTGTTTAAAAGCCAGAATAGATGATACAAAGTCCATACAATAAAGCTCATTCCCTTCACTCAGAAGAGAGTCTGTCAAACCCACACTTAGAAATTTCTTTTTAAGGTCACACAAGCTTTTTTTTCTGGTTACTTAGACCTCTTCAGATCAAGCTCAGTAAGATAGAAGAGGGAATAAATTGCACAATAGGCAGCAACAGAGCAGAATAAGCAGCAAGAAGTAATCACCCAACAGTAAGAAAAACAAACAAATATAAAACTAACAAATTATAGTGCCCAGTTTGGGGTAATCTGTGGTTATAGTTATCAATGACAGATATCCAGAATGATGTCCAGTATTTTTAAAAAGAAGAAAAGAAACAAGCCTCGATTATAAGGAACTAGAGTTTAAAAAAATAATACATTTTTGGAATATTTCCATCCAAATCAGTAAATATTTTTTAAAGTCTAAGTGCCTCAAAGGGTAAGATTCATTTATCTGGAAAATTCACTGTAAAATTCATTGCCAGATGATAGTAGATAAAGCTTAACATATAAAAGCTTCTTATATTGAGGTGTTTCATCATACATACATTTCAAGAAACAATAGAAGATCTAAACAAGTTCAATTTCTTATCACCTATCTTTCAAATTTAATTTCTTAAGAACATGTAGTGATCTAGGAAGATGTGACACAAATTATTAATTTTACCACTTCTTTAAGTAATAAAAAACAACCAAAATGACTGCACAGAAAATATTCAAGGGGTGCCTAGGTGGCTCAGTCAGTTAAGCATGGGCTCTTGATTTCTGCTCAAGTTGTGATCTTGGGGTCAGGAGATCGACCCCATGTGGGGCTCCACGCTCAGTGCAGAATCTGCTCAAGTTTCTCTCTCCCCCTCCCTCTAACCCTGCCCACTTACACTACCCACTCTCCAATAAAGAAATAAATCTTTTTTTAAAAAAAGGAAATATGCAAAATTGGGGCAGAAAATTCCATAACACAGGACTGACAATAACATCCATTTAGGTGCCAAGTTTTAGCCTGCCAAACAAACTACTATATCTGTAACTCTCCTCTAAGTGCCAATTTAGTCATCACCAACATGAATATTTTGTTGGCAAAGGGCAGGGATTGTCTACTATATCCTGACTTCTGGCCTTGAAGGATGAAGTTAATTTCTTTGGCACAGGTTAAATATTTCTATAAGAGAAAGTCCAACTACTGTATAAACCACAATGTACTCATAACAAGGCATTGTAGCCCCTCACATAAACATCTTATCTATTTTTTAATTAATTATCCACAAAGCAAGAGAGTCAGAATTCAAAATAGCTACAAAAATCCATTGCTCTCAAATATCCTGATGTAAAGGGGGGAGTGCACAGGAGGGGTGACAATGTCCCATTTCTCTAGGCCCATGGTAGCACTTTTGCAAAACCTGCTGACCTAGACCACAAGCACTTATGTAAAAGACAACTACTCATAAAGTCAGTGCACACTGACTAATTTCTTCACCTTTCCCAGGAGTCCACACCCCAGAGGAGGTTAAAAATCCACTAAGTTTCTAATATGTAACCTGTACAAATACTCTGGGCTTATCATAAAATTTTGCAACTCAAGCAACCAAGCAACTTGTATACTTTGTGTAATATGATTCCAACTGTTAGGAAACTGACCCAATACCAGTTATAAATCTAGATTTCTAGAGATACAATCCTGTCCACATTTTTAGATTTCCACAATAAGATACCTTATAATGCCACAGTTTAGACTTACTGCTCCAATCCATGGATCTCAAAAATATGAATATATGCTTTTTTACTAATGTTAACTTTTCACCAACATGAATTCCTTTATTCTTCCAAAGGTGGCAATGTGTACAATTAAAATGTCCAATCATTCTATAATAAAACCTGTTAGAATTCACTCTACTACCACCTTTCATTTGTGTTGCCCTCTAGCCTGAAAAGAATTTCTGAAAACAACTGCTTTGAAAAGCTCCTGTTACTAAAAAAGATTTATTTCCTTATATCAAATTAACAATTCCCTGTTCATGCCTAGTACATTACCATGTGCTCCCTCAATGGCCCAAAGCAGCCTTCCACATATTTCTTTAGAAAAACAACGAGAAAAGGGGGAAGAAGAAGTATGTCATTGCCTCTTGCTCTGTCCTAACACTTAAATAAAACCGTCACTTCCTAATAATCACTTAAAAATCTTTATTGACAATTTTTTTTTCCTGAAATTTTTCCCTAAATAGATATCTCTCAAAATTATGAACCGGTGACACCAGCTAATGAGGTAAAGAAATAAACAATTTTTTTTTTCACATCTTGGTCTTTTCACATAATGCGAACTCATTCATCACAGGTCCTTCTTCCCCAAGGTTTGCCAAGTCACAAGACACACTACTGTTTACAATCCCTTCCATCTGCCCCCTGCCAATATATATCAAACACTCTAGTCACTTGGCTTAAACAAACAGTCTCCCAAATAACCCTCTCAAATCCCAATTTAGACTGAAGATACACTCATTCTGATTCATATTCTTAATGGAAAATTTTTCAATCATTTGACTTTCCAAGGGGTAAGTTTTGCCTTTTGATGCAGCCGGACCCTAGGGCCCTCCTGTTTTCACACAAGCACTCCATATATGACAGTATACTTTTTAATTCTACACTTTCAGACATATTTTCAATCTGAGTACTCAGCTTTCAAAGACAACTTCAAACTTTCAATTCATTCCAACACTATACATTTCTTTCATTTTACTGCTATATCTACCCTGTTCTTTAAGGTTGAGGCCTACTGGTTTTTCCTCTCTTACTACAGTAGAAAAAGACACAATATATTTACCACTCTTCTCTTTAAAAATAACTACTAAATAGTTCCCATTTTTCATCGGACTTCACATAATACATCATATAACAAGGTATGTCACAAATGTCTATTGTTTGGGACCTTTGTAGGGCATCAGTACTAATAGTCTCCGAAATCAAACAATACTTCAGATAACGTTGGGGGGGGGGGGAGCATGATTCACCAAAAACTGCAATGAAGAGTAATGGAATATTTTCAACAGTGGTATGCTAAAACTAGCAGCTTCTTTCAGAGAAGACTACTGCTAAGCAACTATTGCTGTAACAATAAATCCACCTGCTTCGCAGGCGGCAAAGCTAGGAAGAGGGGAGGAAAAGCGGAGATGGGGTCCTCCTTCAGCTTCTCTAGAGGTTAGGAGAGAACAAAGTCACTGCTGCACTGTCACTTGAGGGGAAGGGGGAGGGGGCGGATCATCTTGGAAACCCAGCCCCTGGGCCGGAGCAGGCGGGGAGAACTCAGCAAGGCTGCCTGGGATTAGCATTCTCCTTCTCACTCTCTCCCCCCTTCTAGAATCTCCCCTCCTCGCTAACGCGCGGCGGCCGGAGTCCCAGATGACCGCCCCCTTCCAATGTGTCCTCCGTGGGGCGTAGGGAGAACCAGAGAAAAGAACTGAGTCAGGAGGCTGAGACAAGAGCGTGGACTCCGATGACCCCTCTGGCCTCCTCCTACAGCCTCCAGCCTCGCCCAGAACACTACCAAGCCCGGAAGGGCCGGGGGTCGGGGAGGGGAAGCCCCACACAGGTGTGCTCGCCGGGGCTGGGGGGATGGGGGGCCCTCGGGCAGGGCCCGCCAGCTCCCTCGCTGCTCCCCGCAGCGCCGCCCGGGCCCCAGCCCAGCATGGCAGAGCACATCGGCCCGGGCGCCCCGCGGCAGCCCCACAGGGGCGCGCCGGTCCCCGAGCCGGCCTCGCCAACCCCAGGCCCGCAGCGTCCGGGCCGGGCCCCCAGCCCAGCCCGCGGCCTAACTGCTTGCCCCGCAGCTCGCCCCCGGCGCCCGCGGGTCGCCGTACCTGGGCGGCGGCCTCCAGCTTGCCCTCGAAGGTGAAGTCCAGCAAGTCAGGCTTGAGGCAAAGGCTGTAGTTGATGGGGGAGACATCGGCAGGCAGCCGCTCGAAGGGCCTCTTCTCCGGCATCGCGGCGAGGCCCAGGCTGTGGAGGCGGCGGCGAGAAGAGCGGCTGAGGAGGAGAAGGAGGAGGGGAGGAGGCGGAGGGCCGAGGAAGAGCAGGCGGCGAGCGAGGGAGGGGGCGGCGGCTGCCAGCCACATCCACCGAGCGCGGGCGACCGCCTGAGGAGAGCGACCGGGGAACCTGGGGGGGTAGGGGGGCGGGGGCGGGGAAGAGACCCAGCCGGAGCACTCGGGGCCGGGAGGGAGGCAGTGCGGGCGGGCTGTCTGCCTACGGGGAAGGGGGCGGAGGGGAGGGCAGGGGAGGAGGGCCTGCAGGGAGGGAAGGAGGCGGTGGCGGCGGCAGCTGCGTGCGCGGCCCCGGCGGCCGGGCGCGCCCCCGCCGGTGTGCGCGCGCGCGCCGGGATTGGGGGCGGAGCGGTGAGGGCGCGGCCGGCTTGAGGAGAGGGTGCGGGGTCGCGGGCGCGTGCTGGGGGCGGGAGGCGGCTCGCTGCGCTGCACCTGTCTGCGCCACTGGGGAGTGCCGACTGGTGGTGGGCGGGAAGGAGCCCAGAAGGGTTTGAGAAGCAGAGGGAAGGCATGTGAGGACCCCCTCCCACCCCCAGCAGTATTTGGAAGTTGAAACCTGTGCGACTGGCCCGTACGAGTCAGGGTAAAATGTTAAAATATCAATTCAGAGCGAAACCCCACATTGGATTTTTACCTCCAGATCAGCAGAAAGCCCTGACTGGAGGCTCTTTGGCAGTAATTATCCCTATTTTAAGTAGCAACTTCAAGAGATGGTTATGAAAAAATTTGTCAGAAAACCTTTAATAATCCAGGTTACTTAAACCAATGCAATCTGGACCTTTGAGGTAGTGATTTCAGAAGTTAGGAAGATTTTTGTTTCCATAATTTAATGTTCAAAATAAGGTATGCTTCACCTTTTTCCCGTTACATCTTTATTTCTGCTTTTTTGAACTAAAAGACCTTTACCAATTATGGCCTCTTTAAACTAGCTGTGGTTCTTTCTGTCAGTGCTGTAGATAACTCACAAGTTGGGGTTATATACATTTTAACATAAATGTATTCTAATTGTATATAAATATGTATTACATATTTATATTTCTTAAAGTGTCAAGGGCAAGAGACTTGTCCATAATCCCCATATTCCTTTATAGACCTTCTCATGTAGAGCCTTTGAATTTCCAAAACTCAATGCTGAATGATATACTGGACCAGCACTCTACAATAGAAATATAATCAAGCCAACCAAGTAACTTTAAATTTTCTAGTACAACATAAAAAAAAGGAAACAAGTGAAATTGATACATCATATTTAATGTAACATATCCAAAGTATCATTTCAACATGCAGTCAAATGAAAAATAATGAGTTTTTTTTCAGTACCGAGGCTCTGAAATCCAGTGTGTATTTTTTTTTTATTCCAGTGTGTATTTTACATTCATAGCACATCTCAATTCTGACTTGCCACATTTCTGGTGTTCAGTTGCCATGTGAGACCAGTGGCTGTTGTCTTGGACACTGGGCCTCCCTTCTAGTCCTCTGAATCCTGCATACCTCTTTAGGACACACTGAACAACTGCAATCCTTTCAAACTAAGATGTGAGATGGGGCCTTTTGTTACATGCAGACCACTTCTAGGTCATAGAAATAAGAAGAATTTT
The DNA here is from genome assembly GCA_004024625.1 of Mellivora capensis. NCBI lineage: Eukaryota > Metazoa > Chordata > Mammalia > Carnivora > Mustelidae > Mellivora > Mellivora capensis. The sequence continues at coordinate 52,747 of PISX010003529.1, forward strand.
AATAATATGTTAATCAAATTAATATTTGAATAATAATGTATTGAGTGCTTACTAGACACTTTTCAAATTTTAATTCATTTAATCCTTTCAACAGCTCTTTTAGGCAGACACCACTATTCCCATTTTACAGATGAGAAAACAGGCACACATAGATACAGTGACTTGCCCAGGATCATACAGCTAATAAATGGCAGAGCTGGCATCAGGACCCAGCCTTTTTGTTTTTCCCCCTCTCCCAAAAAATTTTGCAGCGGCTTCCCTATTTTTCTCTCAGTTTTGTTTTATTCCAGTCCATCTGTATCTAGGCTTCTTACAGAGTTACTCTCATTATACAAGCAACCATAAGTCTCCCTCTTGTCTGTTAAACCATGTTTGATCTATAACCATTTAAGGCACTCCGTAAACTGTCCTTAGACTTTTTTTTTTTTAACCCTTTGATATAGATTCTCCCATCTTAAAAAGCTAGCCTGTTTGCCATTTGGCCCTTACAGTTTGCTCATTTTCTCTTCTCTACCGTTGTCATGCATTATTGCTGGAAAGACGTCCTTATCCTCTTGGTCGCCCCCAATCCCCTTCCTTCAAAACTCACCTTTTCCAGAAAGTCCTCATTGACTAACTCTACTCAGCTCTAATCCTTTCCTGTCGGCTCCCAAGTACTGGTTTTGGCTGATTTATTTGTACTTGTTCTGTAATTATACTTTTTAAAAAAGATTTTATTTATTTGTTTGACAGAGAGAGAGAGAGAGAAAGCACAAGCTGGGGAAGTAGAAGGCAGAAGGAGAAGGAAAAGCTGGCTCCCTGCTGAGCAGGAAGCCCCATGTGGGGCTTGATCCCAGGACTCTGGGATCATGACCTGAGCTGGAGGGAGACACTTAACCGACTGAGCCACCTGGGTGCCCCACTGTAATTATACTTTTAATTTGTTTTATATGGATATCTTTTTTTTAAGAGGTACTTCTAATTCCTTTATAACTGTCGGAACAGAGCCCCGATCAAAGTACATCTCAGTTATTGACCCAGCTAACTCATTGACCAAGAGAATATTTTACCCAGTCTGCAGCCTTTCCTATGTACAAGGTATGTGTCCCACAGAGAAATTATGTGAACCTAAGACTAGGGGTAAACTTTTTTTTTAAAATAAAATCCCAGAAATGATTTAAAAAAACAGAAGGAAAACCTAGGGGCACCTGCCTGATTCAGTCAGTAGAGCATGCAACTCTCAATCTCAGGGTTGTGAGTTCAAGCCCTGCATTGGTCAAGGAGCCTACTTAAAAAAAAAAAAAACAAAAACGGGACGCCTGGGTGGCTCAGTTGGTTAAGCGGCTGCCTTCGGCTCAGGTCATGATCCCAGCGTCCTGGGATTGAGTCCCGAATCGGGCTCCTTGCTTGGCGGGGAGCCTGCTTCTCCCTCTGCCTCTGCCTGCCACTCTGTCTGCCTGTGCTCTCTCCCTCTCTCTCTGACAAATAAATAAATTTTTTTTAAAAATTTTAAAAAAATCACAAAGGCCATAGACTTCATAACAGCAGTAGATGTCCCCCTGCTGAGGAAAAAAAGGAACTTACTTGGCCCTATCCCTAGTCCCATGACCCAGGACTTTCCAATGCAGCAAGTCAGGAATGGACCCAGACCTACTACCTATAGATTTGGATTGGGGAACGGAAGGTTGTAGGTACAGTTGGCTAGCGATCAGATATGCTCCAGGTAGTCTTTTCTGGAGTAACTGAAATGAACACAGTTCTCTTGGAAATTCATTTCCCTCCATGATGCTTCAAAAGGAGGTGGGGGTGCAGTGTGCACCCCCACCGGGTGGCACAGTCATTTAAGGACTGGCTAGGTCATGATCTCAGGGTCATGAGATTGAGCCCCAAGTCAGCTTAAGAGTCCACTTGAGAGACTCTCCCTCCGCCCCTCTCCTGTGTGCGCATGCATGCATGCATGCTCGCTCTCTTTCTCTCTCAAATAAGTAAGTCTTTAAAATAAAAAAGGAGGGCACCTGGGTGGCTCAGCGGGTTAAAGCCTCTGTCTTCAGCTCTAGTCATTATCCTAGGGTCCTGGAATCGAGCCCAACATCAGCCCAACATCGGGCTCTCTGCTCAGCAGGGAGCCTGCTTCCCCCCACCCCACCCCCGCTGCCTGCCTTTCTGCCTACTTGTGATCTCTGTCTGGCAAACAAATAAATAAAATCTTTTAAAAATAAAATAAAAAAGGAATGGGGGGGATTGAGTAATGTCTCAAGGTCATTAGTCTTACTTCTAACCGATTTCTAGGTTTCTCTGTTTCACGAAGCCGTTGAAAATCTAAATTCAAAATCCTATGCAAATTGCATACTTCAATAAAAAGTTAAGAAAGTAAAAACTAATTAAAGTCATTCTAGGGTCACCTGGCTGGCTCATTCAGTTGAGCATGTGACTCTGGATCTCAGAGTCGTGAGTTGGAGCCCCATGTTGGGTATAGAGATTAGTTAAATAAAGAAATCTTAAAAAAATAAAGTCTTTCTAATCTTAGGTACTTTTGTTTTTAGGTTTTAGGCACTAACTAGTCTCAGAGTCTGAGGACACAGTCCCAATCTTACCACTGACTTTATCTATGGCCTAGAGCAAATCTTATAATTTCCTTTCTGTGCTTTCCCCATTTGTAAATCAGTTAAGTGCATAATGCACGCTTTCCTCAAAAAAATTATGTGACCTGTGGTTCAGGAATTTCTAAAAGAAGGCTTTCATGTTCTTAGTGTCAGAATGGGCTTCATAGCAGGAGTGCTAGATAAAGAGTTGGAGTAAAGGATATGTAGAACAAATGTAAATCGTTGGAAGAGATGTTTTGAAGCAAAGAGAATATAAAGGAATTGGGACAGGAAGCCAAAATATTCAGGGAGGAGGGAAACACATCCTGGCTGTGGAACATTAAAAGGGGAAGAGAAAGATGTGGATGAATTTGGGAGACCATTACGAAACCTGCTGTATTAGATCAAAACTAAGCATATATAGCCTCCCTGACTTAGAAATTATGGCCTTCAATGTCAATTTCAAGCATGGAAATTTTAACTGTAATTTCACTAATGTGAGTCTTACCTGCAGACGATAGTGAGGGGGTTCCAAAAACCAGGGACACAGAAAGCTAGAAAGCAATCCATAGGAGGCTGACGCCATAAGATCCCAGCTTTGACTCTTTGTAACTTAAAATGGCTGTTGGAATGACTGTTGGAAAAGTGGGGAGTAGAAGGAATGTTGCCTACCCCTCCTGTGTTTTCCATGAAGGGAAAGCAGATTAATTCCATATGTTTTAAAATGTATACTATATTTTTAAAAGTGAATATGATACTGATGGATGCTATATATATAAAACAGGTGATGTGAGTATGTGTTTCTGCATATGATCTAAATACAGCTGACTTTTTTTTAAGATTTTATTTATTTTTTTTGAGAGAGAGAGAGAGAGAGAACGTGAGAGAGGGGAGGTCAGCGGGAGAAGCAGACTCCCCGCCCAGCAGGGAGCACAATGTGGGACTTGATCCCGAAACCCCAGAATCATGACCCGAGCCGAAGGCAGTCACTCAACCGACTGAGCCACCCAGGTGCCCCTAAATACAGCTGACTCTTGAACAATGCAGGGACTGAGCCACAGATTCCTGTGAGTTACAAATCTGCATGTAACTTTCAACTCCCCCCAAACTTAACTACTAATAGCCTACCATTGACTGGAAGCCTTACTGATACCAAAGTCGATCAACATGTATTTTGCCTGTTGTGTATATTTACATACTACAGTTTTACACTAAAGCTAGAGAAAAGGAAATGTTAAGAAAGTCATGAGGAAGAGAAGATACACTTACAGTACTGTATTTATCAGAAAAAAAAAATCCATGTATAAGTGTACCCACACAGTTCAAACCTGTTGTTCAAGGGTCAACTATACACATAAATGTGGGTGGCAAGAGGACATTATGTCCATCCAAATGTGGCAAAAATAAAAAGGTGCTCAGAGTCAGAAAGAGTTCTATTTCTCTTGGTATCTTTCCATCAGGAAGTTGAAAAAGTCATACATTTCCACCTACCTTACTTCTTTCCTAGCTCCACCCAGCTTTTTTTTTTTTTTTTTTTTTAACCCCCGGTACTTCTACTTCCTTTTCCCCAAGCACTACTCCAGGATTAGTTACCAATCCCAAATGACTGACAGCTACATGACTAAACCCAAGCCCTCTGTTGGTGGTCTTCGTATTGCGATGAGCCTCTCTGGCCTGGTACTCTTAGGAAGGGTTAGCCACCAGTCCAGCAGGAATATGAGTTTGTGAAACCGACACCCTCTGCTGCAGGCAAGAATGCATATGTCTGGGACTGATGATGCGTGGGTCTCTGGAATGCTTCAACAACATTTCTCATGGAATCCCAAGTCTTTAAAGGTTGGAGTGTTCTGGAGCTGGCACATCAGAATTGACTTAACAATGTTGTTGCCTTGACTGCACATCTAGAAAAGTAAGTGAGGGCTCACATTGAACGAGACCAGTGGAGTAGCCAAGAGGATTAGAAGTCTCAGCAGCCTGGCATCAGTCAGCTTCAGTTTCTCCACCCTTGGCTCTAGTTCTGTTTGTTTTTCAAATCCCTGACAAAAAGAATGGACATCAGTCTTCATCCTCACTCAATACCTGATGCCATGCCCACCAAAGAGATTAATAATCTCAACCTCTGTCCTTCCCTAGATTAGGGGTGGGGTGAAGGAAAGAGACCCAAGACATTAAGACCTGCCAATCTGGGGGAATCACATCTTGTAGAGCGAGCTTGAGAGCGATTTGCCTTGGAGTTTTAGCCACATATCTTAAATGAGTGAGGTTGAAAAAAAATCTGCTGCTGCCAGCCTTCCTACAGAATTTGCATAGGAACCAAGATTAATAAACTCTTAAGAAGTATAGGGAGAGCTAGAAATTGGCTTGTGGCCTGCTTATGCACAGAACTGAACTGAAAGTCATCTTATCCCCAATAAACCAATAAACGAGGAACAGCAGAGAGACTGTAAGGCATGTATCTAAGCCTCTTCCATTTTCAGATATTCTGTATTTTCTGGGAAAATAGTCTCAGTGTGGAGACTAGCCTTTGGGGATATGGTGCCTTTTTTTTTCCCCTCCCCAAATAAAATCTATATGGTACCATCTCTGTATTGTGGATTGACACAGGAAGAGGCCAAAGAGACACAAAGCAATTCAAACTGCTCATATTCTTTCATCCTAGGAAGCCATACCAGCGGATTTCTAGATATGATCTATTTTAGCTCAAAGTGCGATCACACTGTATAAAATATACATTCACTGAGAGTGAGACATAGCAGATACCCTAGGGACCTGACATCAGGAATTAGGGCAGGCCAAAAAAAAAAAAAAAAAAGACAAAACTCTTTAGGCAACAAGGCATAATTCAAACATTCAAGAAAGATTTCTATTTGTCCTGCCCTAAACATACATTAACTATGACATAGACACCACAATTTTAGGAGCTCTGCATCAGGAAGCCCTGAACTCTTGCTGTGCCCTCTCCTGATGTGTCTTAGTGACAAGAGATGCCAAAACAAGACATCTTTGTTTAGCCCTGTGTACTTTTGCTAAAGTGATTGATGACTGTCTTACGTCAATTTAAGAGGACATCACTATATGGAGGGGCGGTAACAGGATCAAAGGAAATGAGAACGTGCAGGGCAGAAAAACAAGTCACTACCTCACAGAAAGACTGTTCTTACTCTCTGAGGGGGTAAATCACTTTAATTTATAAGCCCCTTTTGGGACACCTGGGTGGCTCAGTGGGTTAAGCCTCTGCCTTCAGCTCAGGTCATGATCTCAGGGTCCTGGGATGGAGCCCCGGGTCAGGCTCTCTGTTCAGCAGGGAGCCTGCTTCCCCACCCCCCCCACCCCCCGCCGCCTGCCTCTCTGCTACTTGTGATCTCTCTCTCTGTCAAATAAGTAAATAAAATCTTTTTTAAAAGTTTATAAGCCCCTTTTAATTTTTTCCAGGAATTAGAATACTGTGGGTTCTAGCCAGGCCAGATTCAGATTTGAAGTTTACAAATTACTTGTCCTGAAAGCAGGCACAAGTTTCATTCTCCTAAACAAGGAAATAAAATGGTAAAATCTTTAAGACTTTTATTTTCCATAGCTTCTCCCCATTCATGGTAAAGGGACAGAGAAACCCAGTAAACCAGGTTACGAACACTAATATTCGACCTTAAATTTTAAGGATAGGCAAAGTATGTTGGAGATGAGTATCTTTCTGCTCTGTTCTTTTTTTTTTTTTTTTTAATTATTGGTAGAGGGGGCTTCAAATAATAGAGGCTCAGATACCAGCACAGGACAGAGAGAGGTGCAGTAATATTTGCCCAAGGTTACCTGCAAAGCTGTGATTTTAAAGCCACAATGAGAAGCATTTCTGACTGTCGGTCCTGTCTCCTTGCCAAATATCCTCGCCATCATGGGTAACTGTCAGAGGACAAGTGTTGAAATATTAGGGAGATCACAGGTCCTAGATTTTACAGGACTGTCCTGATTTCACATATTCTCTACTGTTGTTATAGCCATGTAACTGTCCTAGAAATTCCAATATTCTGGCATTGGAGTTTAAAGAAAAAGAAAGAATTGTGTGTCTGGGAGTCAAGGAGAAGAGGGCACCTGATAGCTGGTGTCAAGGCCGGGTGACAGGAAGGAGACAGAAAGATCTGATTGCTAGAATAACGAGGTAGCTCAAATGACGGTAACAGAATCCTGTGCTGCCAAGCATCAGCTGAGGATGAAAAGAATTTTCATTCTTTCTCCATGAGCATTTATTTTAATTAATTAATTAATTATGATGAGGATTTTCAATGTTTTCTTCAAGATTTTATTTATTTATTTGAAAGACACATAGCAAGAGAGGGAACACAAGCAGGGGGAGTGGGAGAGGGAGAAGAAGCCTCCCTGAGGAGCAGGGAGCCTAATGCAGCGAAACTCCATCCCAGGACCTTGAGATCATGACTTGAGCTGGAGGTGGCCGCTTAACCGACTGAGCCACCCAGGCATCCCTCCATAAGTGTTTAAAACAGACTCAGCAATGTTGCTGTTTTCAACCCACCTCTGGAGTAGTAGTACTCCAGCCTCCATCAGAAGCAGGCTTCCACCTTGGAAGCATAATATATGAGACCTCTCAGACACAGAACAAGTCTTATAAACCAAAACAGTGTGGGCAATCCTTGCATGAAAGGGGCGGGGGAATAACTTCCTTAGAAAAATATATTTTCATGCAGCAGTTTTGAAGTCTTCAAATCACTTTACAAAGTCAGGTCTGTTCCTTCCTCACTCGGAAAAGCAAACCTAGCAAGGAAAATGAGTTCTCTGGGTTTGCACATCCATAGGGTTAATCCTAGGCTCTCAGCCCCCACTCAAACAAACCATACAGCCCCAATAGCAAATACAGGCTGTATTTAGTACAACTAGTTCATTACCGCTTTAAATAATTGGAAAGACATTTAAATGCTTTTCGCAGTATTTTTCAGTGTGACAGAGAGAGTAGAGATCCAGTAGCACAAGAAAGATTCAGTTCTCCTTTTCCCACAACTACTAACCTTGGAATTCCATGTAGGAATCCTGAAGACACATTAGCCTCAGCCAGGTTGGATATCTTGTTCTGCAGAGCAGTAGCGTTCCCCGGGGCTAGGGTTGCCAGAGAAAATATAGGATGCCTAGTTAAATTTGATTTTCAGATAATACATAGTTTTTTTAGTATAAATCTGTCTCAGATATTTCGTGAGACATGCTCATACTAAAAATATGCAATATCTGGAGGGAATGCTTATACCGAACGCTATTCATTGTTTCATCTGAAAGTCAAATTTAATTGAACATCCTGTATTTTTATTTGCTAAATCTGGCAACCCCACCAAGCAGTCTACTTTCAGATTTTAAAGATGGCCACCAAAGACTTTTGAACTGTTTGATTTTATAAAAGGGAATTTTAAAATAGCTCTGTGTATTTGCAAAAATCTTTTTTCTTGAGAGTTGATTGACATTCTGTCATGTTTAGTGTTTTGGTTTTTTTTTTTTTTTAGGCTCTGAAACCCCCAAATGGATTCTCTCTCTCCCTTCTAATGTCCGTGTACCCTGAGGTATTAACCTTCGTGGAAAACAGGATAGGTTCATACCAACGAACTCCATCAAAAATCAGCTTGCCTCTTCAAACATTTCAAATACTTTAAATACTTTTTCTTAGATTAAATACCCATATTCAAAATAGGGTGGGGATTGTGCCATATTTTGTAAGAGAAATTGCTTTGAGAGTGGTGTTGGCAGGACTGTGTGGAATGGCAGCCAAATGCTGATCTACCAGCCTGGGAAACCGGTGATGGTTTCTGACTTCTTTCTCTCACCACTGTTACTATCTTGATACACTTTTAGTGTTTCCACTCACCTGCAAATGATGCAGGCAGACAGTATAGACCCAATTCTGCCACTCCTGTAGTTATCAAAGCTTAACCATTTTAATGGTGGAGGGAAAAAAACCCGCTGTGAAGAATAAATATTCACAAGATTTTAATCAAGGAGTATCCCAAGAGACTCTCACATTTTACCATAACCTAGCAGAAGGAAATCTTTTCTATAATTAATAATAATTTGGGTCTTTAGAAAAATCATCTCCACTTGCTTATTAAACATTTATTGATTGTGTGTGTGTGTGTGTGTGTGTGTGTGTGCTCCTCTCGGTGTATAGAAACTTTTACTGAAGTAAAATTTACATACAATAAAATGGGTAAATAATTCTAACCTTGCAGGTCAGTGCCTACTGACAATTGTAACCTCTATGTAACCACCACTCAAAATAAGACACAGAATCTTTTCATCACCCTAGAAAGTTTCCTCATGGCCCTTTTTGGCCAATCCCCATCTCTGTCCCCAGTTCACCCAAGCAACTACTTCCTGGTTTCTGTCACCACAGATTTGTTTTGCCTATTGTTGTACTTCATATCAATGGAACCAGTCAGTATGTGTTTAGGGTGTGTGTGTGCGCGCACGTACATACCCTTCTTTTATACAACCTAATGTTTTTGATCTACATGTGTTGTATCAATGGTTCATTCCTTTATATTTCTGAATAGCATTATAGGATTATAATATATTTATCCCTTCTCTTATTGATAGGCATTGGGTTATTTCCAATTTGGGGCTATTATAACTAGGGCTAGCTATGAACATTCTTTTTTTTTTTTTTTAAAGATTTTTATTTATTTATTGAGAAACAGATTACAAGTAGGCAAGAGAGGCAGGCAGGGAGAGAGAGGAGGAAGCAGGCTCTCCGAGGAGCAGAGAGCCCGATGTGGGGCTCGAACCCAGGACCCTGGGATCATGACCTGAGCCGAAAGCAGAGGCTTTAACCCACTGAGCCACCCAGGCGCCCCTAGCTATGAACATTCCTGTACAATTTTTTGGTTATATGTCTTCATTTCTCTTGGGTACATAGTTAAGGATGGAATTGCTGGGTCATAGGTTAGATGTGTATTTGACCTTCTTAGAAGCTGCCAAACAATTCTCCAATATGAGGGCACAATTTTGTACCCTCACCACCAGTGTATGAGAGCTCCAGTTTTTCCACATCTTCACCAGCATTTGGTGTCATCAGTCTTTCTTCAAAGCCCTTTGGGCTGATGTGAAATGGCATCTCCTTGTGGTTTTCATTTACATTTTCCTGATGATTACTGGGTTGAGCATTGTCATAGGTTGGTTTCCCTTGGAAGCAGACTCTGAGAGGGAGATTAGTCAGCAGGAGGTTTTTTTCTGGAGTGTACTTGGGCTTAACCCCTGTGACACATGGAAGACAAAAGCATGATTGGACAGAGGAAGAGCTGAGCTCTGATGTAGTCTCAGAGGCTTCAGCTAACCCTATAGAAGCACTGAAACTGGGATGACCCTTTGAAAATATTTGGGCAAGGGCCGGGATGATTAGTCACTGTATGCACGCCACCACGTAAGGGAGTGACCTTAGGCAGATCAGGACTCTTCAACTAAGGCAATCAAGCATTGAGATGGACTGATAGTCAATGGCTGTCTGTTGGCAGTCTTTTTAACAGCTGAGGAATAAATTCTTCATTCCCCAAGGAAAATCTGGGTTATATATCATAGTGTTTACCACAAGCACCCCTTCATGGCTAATTGGACATTTTTTTTTAAGATTTTATTTATTTATTTGACAGGCAGAGATCACAAGTAGGCAGAGAGGCAGGCAGGTGGGGGGGGTGGCGCGAAGCAGGCTCTCCGCTGAGCAAGGAGCCAACATGGGGGCTCCATCCCAGGACCTAGAGATCATGACCTGAGCCAAACGCAGAGGCTTTAACCCACTGAGCCACCCAGATGCCCCTATGTTTCTTTTTTTGAGAGGTGTCTACTTACGTGTTTGCCCATTTTTTAATTGGGTAGTTCATATTTTGTTGTTGATTTATAAGCATTCCTTATATTATCTGGGTATGAAGCCTTGGTCAAGTATATATACTATGAATATTTTTTTCCCAGTCTCTCATTTCTCTACTCCTTTCTTCTTTTTCTTAAGATTTTTTTTATTTATTTGAGAGTGAGAGAGAGAGAGTGAGAGAGAGAGCATGAGCGGGGTGGGGAGGGACAGAGGGAGAAGCAGACTCCCCACTGAGCGGGGAGCCAATGTGGGGCTCCATCCCAGGACCTGGAGATCATAACCTGAGCCGAATGCAGACACTCAACCAACTGAGCCACTCAGGCATCCCATCTACTCATTTTCTTAATGGCATCTTTTGATGAGACATTTTTAATTTTTATGAAGTCCAATTTTTCAGTTTTTTCTTTTATGGTTACTGCTTTCAGTATTCTGCCAAGAAATCTTTGCCTCTCTCAAGATTGCAAAGATATTTTTCTGTATTTTTTTCTAGAAGCCGGGTGGTTCTTGTGCTACTCACTTTCAAAAGCAAAGTTTACGGTGAGGGAATTTCTACATATAAAATTACTTGATCAACATAGTGAATTCAGAAATTTTTTTTTATTTTTTTTTAAGATTTTATTTATTTATTTGAGAGAGAGGCAGTGAGAGAGAGCATGAGCGAGGAGAAAGTCAGAGGAAGAAGCAGACTCCCCGTGGAGCTGGGAGCCCGATGCGGGACTCGATCCCAGGACTCCGGGATCATGACCTGAGCCGAAGGCAGTTGTCCAACCAACTGAGCCACCCAGGCGTCCCAAATTCAGAAATTTTAGATGAGCAATAAGAAAACAAAAAGGAGGGGCACCTGGTTAGCTCAATTGGTAAAACTCATGACTCTTGATCTTGGGCTTTTAGAGTTTGAGCCCCACATTGGATGTAGAGATTACTTAAAAATAAAATCTTTTTTCTTAAGGATTTGATTTATTTATTTGAGAGAGAGAGAGAGAGAGAGAGAGCGCACAAGTTGGAGGGAGGGAGAAGAAGAGGGAAAGAATCCCAAGCAGACTCCATGCGGAACATGGTGCCTACATGTGTTGTATGTATCAATGGTTCATTCCTTTATATTTCTGAGTAGCATTATAGGACTATAATATATTTATCCCTTCTCTTATTGATAGATATTGGGTTATTTCCAATTTGGGGCTATTATAACTACGGCTAGAGATTGAAAGGCTCAATCTCACAACCCTGACACCATTACCTGAGCTGAAACCAGTTATTGATGCTTAACCAACTGAGCCACCCAGCTGTCCCAAAAATAAGTAAGTCTTTAAAAAAAAGAAAAGACAAAATGAAACCAGATTGCGTTAATAAGACATAGCACTTCTCAAAATCTTCCTTTCTCTTAATACCTTATGCAGAGGTTGATGGTTTGAAACTTCTCTCAACCAGCCCCTTTTCTCCTGCTTCCCCCTTCCCTTCCTTCCTTTTCCTATCATCTCCTCCTCCCCACCCCCAAAATGTTCTGAGAGGATTCCTGTCATGTTTCTGTAAATATCTACCTTCTCAAATGTCAATTAAATTAAAGCTGTATCTAATTTTCCCCAGGACCCTCATTTTACTCATCTAGCAGCAAAACATTCTTCTTGCCATGTGGAGAGAGGAAAGTTGTGAAAACTCATCCTTAGACTGTATTTTTTTCCTTACATATAAAGCACCCATATGAGCAAACTTATAGATAGCTATAACTCCCCCAACACATGATTGTTTGCTTAGACTAAATGCCTGGAGTAAAACCCTGAATCAAAGAGCACCACCATTTTTTAAAGGATTTCATCTATTTTTATTTTATTTTACGTTCATCTATTTTTTGTAGTAATCTCTACACTTGAAGTGGGGCTTGACTCATGACCCCGAGATCAAGAGTCACAGGCTGTTTCTTTCTTTTTTTTTTTTTTTTTTAAGATTTTACTCATTTATTTGACAGGCAGAGATCACAAGTAGGCAGAAAGGCAGGCAGACAGAGAGGGGGGAAGCAGGCTCCCCGCTGAGCAGAGAGCCCATGCAGGGCTCGATCCCAGGACCCTGGGATCATGACCTGAGCCGAAGTCAGAGGCTTTAACCCACTGAGCCACCCAGGTGCCCCTCACATGCTGTTTCAAACGAGTCAGCCAAGTGCCCCCCCAGAGCGTGAATATTTTTTAAAATATCTTATTTATTTATTTGTTTGAGAGTGAGATGGGGGGGAGGGGCAGAGGGAGAGGGAAAGAATCACAAGCAGACTCCATGCTGAGTGTAGAGTCCAACTCGGGGCTTGATCCTCACCAGGAGATCAAGACCTGAGCTGAAACCAAGAATTGGACACTTAACCAATGGAGCCAGCCCAGCTGAACATTTTTTTTTTTTTAATTTTTTTTTTTAAGATTTTTTTATTTTATTTTATTTATTTATTTGTCAGAGAGAGAGAGAGAGAGAGAGAGCGCGAGAGAGGAGCGAGCACAGGAAGACAGAGTGGCAGGCAGAGGCAGAGGGAGAAGCAGGCTCCCCGCCGAGCAAGGAGCCCGATGTGGGACTCGATCCCAGGACGCTGGGATCATGACCTGAGCCGAAGGCAGCCGCTTAACCAACTGAGCCACCCAGGCGTCCCCCAGCTGAACATTTTTAAGGCTCTTAATACACATTGCCCAACCGACCTCCAGAAATGTACCGATTTCTATTCCTTCCAGCATTATATGCGAGTATCGGCTTCCACACCCCCCGAGTGTAATTAGCTCTGTTTTCTTTTCATCTGTGCCAATTTGGTAGATGAAAATGGTACCTCCTCGCTCTTTATTTTGCATTTCTTTGAAGTGCACTTGAGGAAGAATTTTTTTTTTTCCTATTGGCCATTTTTATTGCTTTGGTGAATTGTTGTGCACTTGATACTCTATTCTTTCACTTCCGCCCCCAAGTATTACATGAAGCAGATGTTACTATTCTCATTTTTGAAAACTGAGAAGTGCGTGGATTAACTTGCCTGGGATCTCAGCGTCTGGTGACTGGCAGAACCAGGGCAAGAACCCAAGTTTGCTTGACTTTGAACCAGCACTCTTTTCTCCTCTGCTTCTCGTGATCTTTTTCTGTAAACTCCAGGGCTGATAGAATTCAACCCAAAGAATGGCTGGCACAAGAAAAGACTAGAGCTCGGGTTTCCATATCGCTCTTCCCTAACACATGGTGCATAACTTGGCCCCGGAAGAGCAGACGAGTTTTTATCACCTGTTCCATTTAAATATTAAAAACGTGGGGTACCTGGGTGGCTCAGTGGGTTAAGTATTAAAAACTTATGAACAGAACTTATTTTCTCTTGATGGCCATCAGAATCTTCCGGTTTTCCAGCAGTGCCACCCAAATTCTTTATCTGTCTCTAGAACTTCTCGACGCCTTAGTTTCTTCAATCATAAAATTAAGTGTTGGACTGGAACATCTTTAAAGTTCTTTCTAGGGCGTCTGGGTGGCTCAGTGGGTTAAAGCCTCTGCCTTCAGCTCAGGTCATGGTCCTGGGGTCCTGGGATCGAGCCCTGCATTGGGCTCTCTGCTCGGCAGGGAGCCTGCTTCCCCTCCTCTCTCTGCCTGCCTCTCTGCCTACTTGTGATCTCTGTCTGTGAAATAAATAAATAAAATATATATTTTTAAAATTTATTTATTTGTCAGAGAGAGAGGGAGAGAGAAGAGAGCGAGCACAGGCAGACAGAGTGGCAGGCAGAGGCAGAGGGAGAAGCAGGCTCCCTGGCAAGGAGCCCGATGTGGGACTCGATCCCAGGACGCTGGGATCATGACCTGAGCCGAAGGCAGCCGCTTAACCAACTGAGCCACCCAGGCGTCCCAATAAAATATTTTTTAAAAATAAAAATAAAAATGAAGTTTTTTCTAAGGACGCCTGGGTGGCTTAGTTGGTTGGGCGTCTGCCTTCAGCTCGGGTCATGATCCCAGAGTCCTGGGATCAAGCTCCACATCGGGCTCCCTGTTCAGCTGGGAGTCTACTTATCCCTCTCCGTCTGCCCTGCTTGTGGTCTCTCTCAGTCTCTCTCTTTCCCTCAAACAAATAAAATCTTAAAGTTTTTTCTGTTTCTCTCTTTTTTTCAAGATTTTATTTTTAAGTCATCCCCAACGTGGGGCTTGAACTCACAACCCCGAGATCAAGAGTTGCACACTCCAGCAACTAAGCCAGTCAGGTTCCCCAAGTTCTTTCCAGGTCTTAAATTACATTTTTCTATTAATTTTCTGTAGAAAAAGTTAGTATGCCCCCATCTATCAGCTTTAGCTAATGAGGGCTGCATCTAACAGTTTGTGAGGTCTAGGAAATTCCCCTTAATAGTAATACATATTGCAAGCATTGAGAAAATTTTCAAAGTTTCTTTCTGCAAAATATCATATACTCAATACCTAAATCCAAGTCAGGCATGGGGGGGTCAGTGTTTAACATTAGATGCTGTGTGCTTTATATTTATATTATGATGTTCAAAAGGCAGGTATAACATTTTAATATTTGTCAACTTGCTTTTACAAAAGTAAATCCTAAATTACTACCAAAAAAGAAAAAAAAAAGAATGCTTTTTCCTTTCTGACCTGCCTTTCTGTCCTTCTCACTGTCCTTTCCTTTCGCCTTGATATGTCGCATTATTTTCCAGAGGATGTTTCTCTCTCTCTTTGTCTCTCTGTTCCCTGGGTTGGGATATCCGCCCCTCCCCACCCCAGTTTTGTTTCCATGGTCACATTCTGTGTTTCTACTTTTACCCTCTATCATTCTCCCGACTCTTTACCATTTTCCTTGCTTTACTGTTCTTTACTATTCTCTATGTTCTTCTCTGTGGCAGCTGCAAGATAGCCATAAAGCCTGGCTTACTTTTAACAGATTGAATCCCCTTGATTGCTTCTTCTGGGGTTTGTAGGTTATTCCGTGAAAATGAAAGTCAAAGTCCAGTTACACAAGACAAGGCATCACAGACTCATTTCAACCACTGATAGAACCTCAATTAGTCCTGCACGCCCTGTGGACCGGCCCATCGCATTGAACTAAGTGTTCCTAACGAGGGACATTGACCATATGATGTAATGTTATTGAACATAACATGGATTGCAATATCTATAAGCCTTTTATTATGTATATTTGCCCGTTTCCAGGTTTTATGACCACTTTAGTTCATCAATGGATTTTTTCCTTGCCTTTTCTCTCTATGTTATCTGTATTTCTTCATAAGCATCTTCTTCCTTAGAACTGGCCCTTGTTATAACGATTTAACTTTGCAGACAGAACCAAACGCTTAAGTGGAGCCTATTGAGAACCAGAAGTTGTAGAACAGCTCAGTTCTTTTTTGGCCCTTCTATGTATCTGTCAAGGGCCAGAATTTCTGTTCCAATTAAGAGGAGGAAGTTACTCAAGAGAGGCCCCTTAGCAACACTCAGTATCCATTTAAAAAATAGCCTATAAGCCACGGACGTTTTACTTTTCCGAAACAGTCTGAGAAATTATTAAAAACAATAAAATATGTCTCTGCAGAGTACTACTTCCTGAGGCCTTTAAATGTTTATCTGTCATTCCTTTCTTTCCTTTATTCACAATATCATTGAGAGACAAGAATTTATTATTCCCACAGCGTCAAAGAGAAACTGGATGTGCAGATCGGTTTTGAATTTCCAAAGCGTTCAGTCGGTTGGGCCAGATCTGAAACCAGAAACTGGATCTCTCTGCTGGCCAAGTCTCTCATCCCGAGCTTTTCATCCTCCTACCAGAGAGAAGCCGCCTGACTGGTGTAGAGGATGTGACTTGGCTTATTCATAGCTCTTGGAAAATGAACCTCTCTCCTCTTTCCCACCTTTTACCTCTTAAAAAAAAAAAAAAGGTCAATAATACCCTCACTTTAGTAAATAAGCAGGAGAAAATTTACAAAGAATCTGTAGCGGACTGCCATCGGGAATGGCTCAGGTGACAGCCAGCCACCTGGAGGCAGAGAAATGGCTCTAGTCACTGGCAATTTTGGTAATTGTTCCACTAGCTGTCATCACAATTTCCAGAAAAACTGCCAAGAAAAAGCAGGCATTCACATTTCATAGAACCCCCTCCCCCACGTTATTATGGACCTTGGAACTTTCCCCCCCATTGCCCCTTGCCCTCATGCCTTCATTCCCCCGCTCTCCCCCCCCCCACCATTCCAGATAAACTAGCAAGGTATTTGACCTCACCTGCATTTGAAGAACTCAGTACTCATGGAGGTGCTTCCCTCCTGCCAGAAATCCTTATTGAGACCGAGTTCGTATTTCTTTTCCTCATCTAGGATTGTTTTCTTAAAATCAAAACTCCCAGGGACAAGCGCCTTGTCCATACTTTCCCTTTCACTTCTTGTTCTCTCTCACTCTAGACAATACACTCAGGTCCTTAGTACTGAGGTACTTCTCACACTGAAGTAACTGACAATGGAAGCTTATCTTCACCTCCAAAGCATGTGACTCATTTATGTTGTACCCAAACACAACATGGTGCCTGGCCCATTGTTGGGACTCAATGAATGATTGTTGGATGGAACTTGCCTAAATTGGCCTTAGGCATCTCCTGAATTTCCCAGTGTGCCGAGTTCCAGGGAAAATGAGACTCACTAAGCCAACTGCTCCCTTCCTGTCTGGGGAGACCCACCCAGAGACCAGAACGGGGTCAGCCACACCTCTGCAAAGGGTAAGGGCTTGACTGATGCCCCCTTCTGCCTGTAATCCTACCCCATACTTTTTCCTCTGCTGCAGGCGAAGTCAAGCAGTCCCGAAACTTGTTTTTTCCAGGGCAGAGCTGCTAATAGAACAGGCTGTGGGCTAGATAGGGATCAGGGTAAATACCAGAGCCTGAATTGTATCACGGGCATTGCTAAGAAAGGTTAGAATTTGATGAGGACCTAAATAGGACTAGTCTCCCAAGAGAGGTATCTATCTGTATGCAGGGGTTAAGAGCATGATCTCTAGAGGTCTACCGTCTAGGTTCTAACAGTTTTTGCACTTTTTAAGTGGTGTGACGTTAGAAAAGCTACTTAACTTCTCTACACCTCAATTTTCTCACCCATGAAGTAGGGATCATAATAGCGCCTGCATCATACGGTTGTTGAAGGGATTAAATAGTTTACTACATGTTAGTGCCCAATATTGTTATGCCTAGGGAGGATGGCTTTGGATGGTAACAAGTTTACCCTGTTGACATTTGTGTGTGCAAATGCAGGGCTGGGGCAGGGTTAAGTAGTGGGGTCTGGAGATAGCAGAATTACTTTGCACAAATGATTGAGAAGAATTTGGATTTCAGGGTAGGGGAGCAATCACAGGAGAGCGTAAGGAGGAGAAATGAGGGAGAGGAAAAAAATAAAAGCAACTTCAAATTTTCACTAATACCAAGACATCTTTTAAGAACGGGCATATTTAATTTGAAATCCTGATGATGCTGGGATCTAAACCACCACTAAAGTAAAATGGTACAACTCCTTGGAGAGCAATTTGGTACTATCTAAATTAAAATGTACATATCTTTTGACCCTTCAATTTAATTTCCAGCAATCTATCCTACCTTAGCACTTGCAAACAGATTCATGGCCTCTTTGTTTGTGATACCAAAAGCTTGAGAACCACCTAAGGGCCTATCAACATAGTATATCTACAAAATGGAATATTATGTAGCCACTACAAAGATCAAGGCAAGGTTATAATACTATTCATGGAATAATACCCAAGCTAAAAAAGACAGTTCTATTGTAGGCAGAGGGGAAGTACCCAGGAGCCAATGAGAATAAGCCAAAGTCCAAACTAAAGTCTATATTCTTGAGAAATATACATTTACTACAGTCTATATTCTAGAGGAATATACATTTCTAGAGGAATATACAGAAATCAGTACACTTCTGGAGGTCGGTTGGGCAATGTGTATTAAGAGCCTTAAAAATGTTCAGCTGGGTTAGCTCAGTCGATTAAGTGTCCAACTCTTGGTTTCAGCTCAGGTCTTGATCTCCTGGTGGGGATCGAGCCCCGAGTTGGGCTCGATCATGTTTGGAGGGGCTGATGGGGGTGATGAAGATTAGGAATCACAAAGCCTCCACAAGAGTTGCATGGAGGAACTATCCCCATGACAGCCTTTGGGGAATTAGCAAGAGGGAAGATCTTTGAGGATTCCTTTAAAAAACAGCCGGTGCTTGTGGCTATCCATATAGAAATTCTTAGTTGTGTGGTGCCTCGGTGGGTTTGGTTGGCTTAATGGGCCAGGGGAAGATCAGAAAAAGGTAGTAAAGGAGCAGGAAGATGGGGCTAAGAATATGAGACAAGGGAGTTGTGGGTAGATAACATCAGTTATGTAGATTTTTAACTAGCCTTTCAAAGGATACTGAACTCAAAGGATATTGATTAAAAGATTGATATCAACAAAAAGAGGCCTCTCTGTCCTATTAAACACTTTTAAAAATCAATAACTTGCATGATGATCTAGCTGGGAAAGATAATTAATAGAATGGATGATAGCAGTGAGATTTAAAATCATCTTGACAGATTGGAGCAAAGAGCCAACGTTGACCAGATGAAATTTGACAGGGATCAAGTGGAGACCTACATTTAGGTTTAAAAAAAAAACAAAATCAATAGTACAGGAAGTAGTGGTACTGGCTTGACAGCATTTGATGTGAAAAAGGTTTAGGACTCACCAAACCAAGGTAGTCACAGTTTCATGAAAAAAACACAGTGTCATATCAAGACAGGTAACCATCTCATCATGTATTAAGCTGCACGGTTCTGGGTGCCCCATATGGAAAAAGACATCGATGAACTAGTGTATACCCACTTAGAGAACAGATTGGAGAAGAATCCGGTAACTTTGCCAGGGGAGGAAGAATTAGTGGAGTTCAGAGATATTAGGTATGTGGAAAAATAATACCTGTCCCTGAGATGCCTGTGTGGCTCAGTCGTTATCTGTCTTTGCCTCTGGTCATGATCCCAGGGTTCTGGGATCAAGCTCCTCATCGGGCTCCCTGCTCCGCGGAAAGCCTACTTCTCCCTCTCCCACTCCCCTTGCTTGTGTTTCCTCTCTCACTGTGTCTCTCTCTGTCAAATAAATAAATAAAATCTTAAAAAAAAAAAAGCTGTCCCCAAAAAGCTTACTTTGTCAAGTATAAGGCTAACAATAGGAAATTGACAATGTTCAACCACTTTAATCTATAAAAATGGCAATTTCATGTGAATCAACCTAAGTAGAAGAGGATGTAGCCTCATTTTATAATGTAGCAGAGAGCCAATGAGAGTCATTGGGTGAAAAGGGGGAGCAAATATAACATCAATATAGAAAGGCATTTGTCACAATCAGATGCTCGAGAGGAGAACAAACTGCCTTTCCCAATTCTGGGTTCCCTGTCACTGAGAGAGCCCAGGTGGAGCCAGGCGACAGTCTATTGGGGATATGCAGAATTTTCTGTATTTTGTGGGAGATGCTCCATGATCCAGCCTGAGTCTCCAACTTCTCCAGCTAGACGCCACAGTACAGGGACGATGCACCAGATTCCTGAGTGCCCTGGCCATGTTGCATTCTGAGTCATCCATAGGGGAGAGCACAAAATTGGAGGGGGGGAGGTGCATCAAGAACAAAGAATAAAGGGAAAATTCTGAGGTGGGACAGCCAGGACAGATAACCACACATGAAAGATACAAGAATGGGAAGGAAAATAAATCCTGGCTAAGGGTTAGGAGGAGGGGGTAGGTGTGGTTCCGCTGGGCCAGGATTTTAGGCTTGAAGATCTGATATTGAGACTACGGAGCTTGGGGTTATAACCCTGTAGCTTTCTTCTTCCCTCCCTATGGCGCACTCTCCCTTCCTCCCCTGTAGGCAGCCCTTATGGAAACTCTGAAACTCTTTTTCTCTTCTTCCAGATGGGGAGCTCTGGCAGAATGTTCTGGCCTGTGTGCAATGACTCCGTTCTCTCTGCCAAGGGATAGAGCTAAAATCTGCTTTCTTGGAAACCAGCTAATGTCTTTAGGAAGCATGACCCTAGTTAGGGAGAGATTGGGATCTTTGACTAAAGGGGAGGGTAAGAAAATAATGTCCAGCATCCACTGGCACAGTGATTCACAAGGATATTAGGATCTGAATACCAAAAAAAAAAAAAAAAAGTGATTTAAAAATGGAATCTTCGGTCTTGAGATGTAACCTCACACAGACGACTGCGTTGGTCTTCTTCGAATCTTAGATAACTAAAAGCGTTTCCAACAATCTGTGGAGGAGGCAACAAATCTAGCTCACATTTCCACGGGACAGATATTGAAAGGGACACGTATGAAGCCCAGAAGCACATTACAATTGATTTCCTATTGAACCCTCGTGAATTTGGGGGTCATAAGAACTCCTGTAAAGTCCAGAAAGCCCAGAACATTGCTATAGGCCATCGCCATCGGTAACTAGGCTGAGGGAAAGAGAATGGAATTTGGGGTGAGGTAGGCAACCTGACTTCAGTCCCTAGGTGGGCCCCTGACTCACTATGTAGATAATGACCAGTCACTTCCTGCCTCAGCGTTCCAGGCCCCTTTTCCCCAGCCCCTGTCGCTGTCCGAATAAAATCAAAGAACGCTTTTCTTCTTTCTTGAGAAAGCGAAGCATGATTGTTTCTAGAAAAGCAATCTGGAAAATAGCCAACCTCTTCGTGTAGCAATATGTGATGATTTGATTCATTTTGTAATCAGTGTAGCCTCCTGGGTGCTACAACATAAAGCCACGAGGACCCTAAACCTCTTCTTTGTTTGGCGGGTCCCCAGACCGGGATGAAGTAGGTAGGTGGTCTGCTTTCCTCTTCTGTCTCTTCTGCCTTCTGGGATGACACGGTGCTGTTGCTAAGGAAGGCTTCTGGTGAGAGATTTGGAGATAACTGGGTAACACCCAGCTAGGTCAGGGAATGAGTCAGGGCTCAAGGACTCGATACCAACCTCTCCCACTCCTGCCAGGAAAGCTCTGGGTGAGACAGATGAGAGAGTTGCTGAGGGGCGGGCCTCCGGCCGCCTGCCCTGAGGCCTCCAGCTTGTGGTTTCACCCTGGTTTGCCCTGCAGCTGTAACGTGTCTCCTGACACGCAAGCCCTGACAGGCCTTCCCTCCCCCTTTCCCAGACTTCGGCTCCAGCTCAGAAACAGATGGCACGTTCCACCCTAGAAAGGACTCTGGGAGAAAAGAGAGGACAAGGGAAGAAGGGAACCAGGTGGAGAAGGGATGCTTCAGAAAACACAGGGCATGGGGCACCTGGGTGGCTCAGTGGGTTAAAGCCTCTGCCTTTGGCTCAGGTCATGATCTCAGGATCCTGGGATTGAGCCCCACATCGGGCTCTCTGCTCAGCGGAGAGCCTGCTTCTTCCTCTCTCTGCCTGCTTCTCTGCCTGCTTGTGATCTCCGTCTGTCAAATAAATAAATACAATCTTTAAAAAACAAAAACAAAAACACAAGGCAGAGTGCAAGAGACTTTTGTCTCGGAGGTGAGCAGGAAGCTAAAACTAAACTCACCTCCAGGGAAAGCAGGATAAGAAGAGGGCAGAAGGGTTCCGTGTGGCCGGGTGACATGGGGGGGATGGGGGGATGTAGTTTAGAACAGGACTGAGGGCTAAGCCTGAGGAGGACCCAGCAGCCCCCCCCTGGAAACCTGCTAAGCCTCCAAACAAAATGGCAAACAGTGATATTTCTCGTTTGGAGGTACTCAGCTCTGACAAATCCATCTCTCTCTCCTCAGCACCTTTTCCAGTTTGTGGCAATTCTTAGGACTCTCCTCCAGGATGAGAGCAGTGTTAGTCACCTACTGTCTACCGGTCAAGCTTCCTTATATGAGTTCATTCAGGGCTCACAGCAGCCCAATGAGGTCAATTCTATGATCCCTATTTCACAGATGGGTACACCGAGTTCTAAAGTAGTGGGTCCAGGTCTGTATCCATTGCCAGAGCCCTCATGGATTCCACTACCTCAAGCTGCCTTTGATTTGATGTCAAATCAAATCAAAATGATATCAAAGGTGTAGAGACCTCTTAAGCCTTCCAAGGAGCAGGCTGGAGCAGACCAGGTAAGGAACAATTAGCAGAGGTATTTGCTCTAAATCTCTGAGCAGAGGTATTTGAAAATTCTGGAATGGTTAGGATCGCTAGGCCTCCCGGCATCCTGAGGTCCCAGTGCAGCCTTGGTACCCTCTAGTGGAAGTTTTCTGCATTCACACAGCTTCCCCGGTTTCAACCCGGAACTGCTGGGAGGGAAGCCCTCATTCAGTCCGTGGAGAGCGTCCCAGAAGAATGGAAGATACATGTTTCTATTGTCAGGGTCTGTGAGGCGCAGAAAAAAGAATACAGGCTGGAGGGGAGGGGTTCTGAGCCCTTGGTTCACAAGGGGCTCTAAAGGGAATCCTCGCTGATATATACATGAACTCAGGCCTTTACATGATTAATAGGAGCTCAGTACACATCACATGGGACTTCAGCTTTTACAGCTCTAGAAAGAGCCTACTTGTTAGTGGGCAAAACTAGTGATCAGAGACACAAAGTGACTTGCCTGAGGCCACAGGGGAAGTCAATGGCAGCAATGAGGGGACTAATCCTTGTCTCCTGCCTCTCAACCCAGAGCTCTTTGTGCTTTATCATGCTCCTCTATCTGTGGGTTGATTGATTTTAGCCATAAGTCGGTGTATGTATAATCAAAGAATTGCTTTTGCCCACAATTTACTTCCTGCCTGCAATCTGTACACTTTGCGTTCTTTTGTTCAACACGTGTATAGATCCCAGTTACTGCCAAACATTACTCAAGGCACTGCTTTTCAAATTTGTGGACCCTTTCCCAGGGTGCCCCAGCATAAGAGGATAGGCTTCCAAGTCCGAACCCCATGGTTACAGCCCTCCAGGCGGCCCCCCTGGGGCGTCTTCCCCGGGTGATGCTAAGGTGTTAGATTTATTTCTGTCTCCTTCCTCCTGCAGAGGTAATCCCTGAGCATGGAAGTGGGTTAGAAACAGATTACTCTGATCCAGGGGCTTTGCCCTCTCCTCCCTGAACGTGGCACGTGGCAGGGGCAGAGGGGCGGGGGAGGGGAGCAGGGCATGTCACAAATAGCCTGAAATTCTCTTTTAGGATTATTGCTTGATTTAGCCAGCTGGAGTGAAAGGGGAGCAAGAGGCAAGGGATTAATTCTAGACCGAGCTTGAACAGCAGGCGACATGGGCTTCTTTTCTGGCTGCACCCAATGAGGAATATCTCTTCTCACATATACCTTTAGAAATAAGGAGTCTGAGGAAGGCAGAAAAAGGTAAAGGAAATGGCCTTTGTCCTCAGCAGCAGGGATGAGTGGAAGAATGGATGAGAAAGAACAGCTAGCAGAAAGAAAAAAAAAGAAATGTGAGCAGCACAGAAATAAAGGGTCAGTTGTAGGCTTAGAAATCACCTGCATTTCGGTGGTCTTAGCTTCAACAGATGTGAAAACTGCTGCAGTGGGTAGAAGCAAAAGCAGGCTCCCCTCTGAGCAGGAAACCCAAGGTGGGGCTTGATCCCAGGACCTTGGGATCATGACCTGAGCCAAAGGCAGATGCTTAACCAACTGAGGCACCCAGGGACCCCTGTGATTTAGGTATTTAATTATCCCCTTTCTATAGGTAAGAAAAAAAGGTGAAGCTAAGATGTAAATTCAGATACTACAGTGTTCTTTTTTTTTTTTTTTTTTAAGATTTTATTTATTACTTTGACAGACAGAGTTCATAAGCAGGCAGAGAGAGAGAGAAGCAGGTTCCCTGCTGAGCAGAGAGCCTGATGTGGGGCTGGATCCCAGGACCTTGAGACCATAATCTGAGCCAAAGGCAGAGGCTTAACCCACCGAGCCACCCAGGCATCCCTCACTATAGTGTTCTTAAGTACAATGTGAAAGCTATAGACAGTTAACTCTTGGAGTGACAGAGAAGCTTTGCTAACATTGTTAGCTAAAGATCAATTAGGAGCATTTCTTAGTAAGTCAGAATTCTTGGTTTCCTCTGTCTCTTTATCTTGAGCAACTCATTTATTTTGCTTTTCATGCTTTCGCTCAAGAGAGGGAAGTACAATATAAACACATGGCAAGCCTATTACTTGCTTCAATCTAAGTATCACATTGTTTACTGTAATCAATAAATATTATAATCAGAATCTTCCAGTTCTCCAGAAGGATTTTCTTGGTTCAAATCAACTGTGTTTCTCCTAGAATGTAGGTCACCAGACATAATTTCAGAAGTTCCAATCTGATGTCATCTGCCACTGGAAGGACAAAAAAAAAAAAAATGCAAGTACATGTCCCATTGCTCAAGGGATAGCCCATTCTCTTTGGCTCCATTGAGAAATTTCAATAGGAAAACCAGGGATTCCAGGAATCCCCTATATTTGGAGAAACAGGAAATCAACTTTGTCTTCTGGGATTCTACTCATCCATCTATTGAATAAATATCTGAGTGTCTACTATGTGCAAGACCTTTTTTTTTTTTTTTTTTGCAAGGCTGAGCTCCCAATCACTTTACTCCTTCCTCTAATTGCTCTTACTTTGCCTTTTCAGAAATGCGAACTATTAGTGTTGTAGTGTTCAAAAATATCCTTTCAGTGTTTGGTGTTAAGACAGCTCCAATTTTCCAGGGAGTTAATGAGATAGGAAGATAATATGAATTTTCCAAATGAGCAGCTATTAAAAAAACTTACAATTCAGCTCAGAATGAAATAAATTGATATCAACTCCCCTTATTATTTCATCCAGGGTGATATAGAACAAGTTTGTATTCCCTGAGAAACTGATTACAGGGGTCCCTGGCTGGCTCAGTCAGTAGAGCATGTGACTCTCGAACTCAGGGTTGTAAGTTTGAGTCCCACATTGGGTGTAGACATTACTTTAAAAAAAATTATTTATTTATTTGAGAGAAAGAGCGTGTGCAGAAGCACAGGGAGCAGCAGGCAGAGGGAAGGGGAGAAGCAGGTTCCCTGCTGAGCAGAGAGGGGGCTCCATCCCAAGACCCAGGGATCATGACCTGAACTTAAGACAGATTCTTAACTAACAGATGCTTAACTACATCAGGCACCCCAGGTGTAGACATTACTTAAAAGTAAAATCTTCAAAAAAGAAAAAAAAAGGAACGAAAGAAAGAAAATGGAAAATGTAAAATCTTTAAAAAAAAAAAGGAAAGGAAAAAAACTGATCAGAGGGCAGACAGAAGTGATCTGGGATGTACTGGCTACCATGTAAAGCCAATATAAAACTCAATGATGGGGGAGATAATCTCGAATAGACTATCTCAGTATTCTGTATTAATGAGCATTCATTATCGAATGGAGTTTCCTCACTTCGGTAGGGAGACCAGTTAAAAAAAATGTCGCATTTTATTTTCTGAGGCATAGAGTCTGTTAAGAAATAATGAGCTCTCATTTAAATGGTTAGTAATATACATTCTTTCATACCTACATCTAGCACCTAATTTCACATCCCTATTAATGTATCATGCTATAGGTTCAGGGCTGTGGCTAGAATTGTGGGGACATTCTTGCCCTTGAATAATCTACATTATAATTGACAAACTTAGATTTAAGGCAATACAAGCAATCCTGAGATCCAAAAGTAATCTCTCTTCTTTGATATCTGTAGCATTTTATCTGGACTTTCATAACCGTTCCATTCCAGCCTGTAAACTCTTGCATATGCATACCACAAGTTCTTAGCTCATTGCAAAATGCCGTAGGTAAGTGATCAGTAAACACTAATTGGCAGAATAAGATAAGAACCTACAGGTAAGTGTGGAAAGTGTTTGGCATTCAGCAATGATTATAGCACTGTATTTTCCAGGATGACCCCAACATCATAAATCCTTTAACAACCGCACGTGAAGCAGTACAGCACAGTAATTAAGGCATCGTTTCTGGATTCAATCAGCTTGGATTTGAATCCCAGTTCTGACAGTTATTAGCCGTGTGACCTTAAATAAATTACACACTTAATTTCTCTGTGACCCAACCTCATAACTAAGAGTTTAACTCTTGTTTGTGGTGAGGAGTGATTGAGTTAATATATGCAAAATGCTTAGAAAATTGCCTGGCACCTGGTAAACATTTCTAAGTATAAGCTATTATTTGGGACGATTAAAACTGTGCCTCTTTCCCAAAAGGACAAACAAGAAATGTTTTTGTCAGTCCACGTGTCTTTTGCTTCAGAAACACAGTAGATATTATGTTTGTTCAATAAACACAGTAGGCATTAATCTCTTTAATTCGACAGAATTTTCTTCACACAGTTCAGATGGGGGAAAGGAGCGCTGTTTAAGGTTACATAGAATACTGAAATCAACCCAGATCCAGAAACTAGTCATTTTCGTCCTGTGATCAAAGTAGGCACTGAAGAAAAACAATTGTCTCCAAAGAGCAATATCTCTCCATCCTTTGGGGAATGCAAGCAAGGTGCAGCAACATACCTATCTTAATAGGAATGCTGCAACCCCTTGTGGCCATAAGGCCTCGAGCGCAGGCGCAGCTCGCGCTCCAGCGCGCTCTGGCGCGTGACAGCCGTGCGCTCCGCCCCACCCACAACGCCTCTAAGTGCGCACGCGCACAGTCCGTTCTCTGGCCACACGCGCTCCCCTCCGACGCGCACGTGCGCGTTCGCGCCGCTCATACTTCAGCGGGGCGCGCGCCCTGGAAAATTCCACACTCGGAGAAGCTCCACTCCTATGCGCCCTCTCTTGTGCCCTCGGCTCTTAACGCTTAGTCCCCATCCCAGCGGCCTTTGCGGGAACAAAATGGCAGCCCCCATGCCGCGGGGGTTGTTTTGTTTATCCAAAGCTTTAGGATGGTGGTCTCGTCAGGTGGGTCGGGACCGGGTGGTAGGATTCTAGGGGCTGGGACCAGAGCGTAGAGGGGAATACTCGTTTTGCAGTTGTCCTTGGTGGGCTTGGGCGACACAAATCACTCCAGTTACGGAAGAGTTTGAAGTAGACGGGACCCAGCTACTAAGCTAAGTGGCGGCGTGGGGAGACCCCCGTAAAGACCCCGAGGACGAGCATATTCTCGGGATGAAGTTTCTCTAGTTTGCTCTGGGTCTGTCTAGCGGGGAGGTGTTAAAGGGGAAAGAAGTCGTGGTTTAGAAGCTGGGCTCGCTTCCCCTTGGTTCTTATGAACAAATTGAACAGTTGGAAGGAGGGAGTTTCATATTGTCGCTGTACCTGACTGAGCAAAACTCTGGGTCAGAGAGAAGAGAGGTCTGGGCTTTAAAGATATTATTGATCTTTTGGGGAGCTAGAATGGCAGAATGAGATTTACAGTTGGGCTCCCAATAGAAGGAGCAGGATGTAATCCAAGTAAATATAAGGGAGATGCCAGCCAGAGGGCTTTTCTTACCCTTTAATAATAGCATTCCTCTCTTTTCAGTGTTGGATTTATGTTTAAGTTCCCCATGGGACTGAAGATTCTTTGAAAGCAGAAGCCTTGTTTTAATCAGCTCTGCATCTCTGGGACTTTGCATAGTTGTGTACAATGGAACGGACCAGAGGAAAGCCTTTAGTAGATGTTGAGTGGTGTTAGTAAAGGTTGCCTATGGGCTTGTAGTTAAGACACCCATAAGTGTTTCCCCCATCATATGTGGCTTTATAATTGTTCCTAAGTCATTTTCTTTGGATGTGCCCTTCCTATCTGCTTAGAGTTTGTTCAAGATAGATTTCTTTCCAGGTCACCTTTATCCTAACCTTTTCCTGTCTTACAGCCAGTCCTGGTGACACAGTCCACAGTTGTAGTTCCTGTAAGAACTAAGAAACGTTTCACACCTCCTCCTTATAAACCCAAATTCAAATCACAAAAGGAGTTTATGGAATTTGCCCGGAAAGCAGGTCTGGTCATTCCTCCAGAACATTTGGAGCGTCCCCTACATCTGGCCTGTACAGGTGAGGCATGGTATTTCTTTTTTTTTTTTTTTTAAGATTTTATTTATTTGACAGAGATCACAAGTAGGCAGAGAGAGAGGAGGAAGCAGGCTCCTTGCTGAGCAGAGAGCCCGATGCGGGGCTCGATCCCAGGACCCTGGGATCATGACCTGAGCCGAAGGCAGAGGCCTTAACCCACTGAGCCACCCAGGTGCCCCTGTATACCATATTTTAAATATATCTATTTATCTTAGAGAGAGAAAAAGAGCATGCACATGCATAAGTGGGAGGAGGGGCTTAAGGAAAGAATCTCAAGCAGACTACCCACTGAGCTCAGAGCCCTTCTTGTGGCTGGATCCTACAACCCTGAGATCATGATCTGAGCCAGATTTAAAACTCAGATGCTTAACCGACTGAGCCACCCAGGCACCCCTCATGAGGTCATCTTTGATCTTGTTTACACACCTATTCTTAGAAGGCAAGGGTAAAATTTCTCCATTTAAAAAAAATTTTTTTTTAAATTTATTTATTTGTCAGAGAGAAAGGGAGAGAGAGAGAACGAGCACAGGCAGACAGAGTGGCAGGCAGAGGCAGAGGGAGAAGCAGGCTCCCTGCCGAGCAAGGAGCCCGATGTGGGACTCGATCCCAGGACGCTGGGATCATGACCTGAGCCGAAGGCAGCCGCTTAACCAACTGAGCCACCCAGGCGTCCCAGAATTTCTCCATTTTGTACAAGAAGAACTTGAGGCTCTGAGAGAAGACTTAAATTACCTTATTCTGCTTTCTGTAATGTAACAGAGCTCCCTTTGCATGGAAGTTTACTTTATTAGTCTACTTTATAGCCATGGTCTTAATTTTATATGACCTCAAAATGACTTTTTTCTCAATCTATCAATGCCTTCTTGTTTTCTTCTTTCATTACAGCTGGTATCTTTGACACCTATGTTCCTCCAGAAGGTGATGCTCGCTTGTCATCTCTTGCAAAGGAAGGACTGGCACAGAGAAGTGAACGATTGAAGAAGAAAGTGGCATCACAATTGTCGTAGGTGTCTGGAACAACTGGGAATCGGTATTAGGACACAAATTTCTTGTTGCTACTTTATTCGAGCGAGGCCATCTTAGGTGAATTGGGTTGGACATAACTCCTTTGATAACTTGACTGTATATTTTTCTCTGTAATATAGCATTTAGTTAATGTAGAAGAATATGGGCTTTTTGATTCTTAGCCTCTCAGCCTTCATTGGTCTTTTTGTCACATCAGTTGAGGGGGGTTGACTTAGAAGTTCGTAGAACACTTTTTTGATCACATATTTTAAAATTTAAAATAATAAGAAAAGCATATTTTTATGGGGAGTACCTTAGAGTTTGAACTACAGAGAGTAAAAAGCTAAAAAGGGTCAAAAAGACAGACCTGTTTTACGGAGCTAACTAGGTCTTAACTAAGGAGCAGAAGCCAAAACCTTCTTAGTCTCTCTTTTAGTTGTAAGGATGGAGACATTTAGTATTTGTCACTCAAAGGTTCTTTTGGATCATTTATAGATTTTGTGCAAAAGCATATTGAGTCTTTATTAATTCTTCATGTAGCCATAATTTATTTCTCTAAATACAGATCTTATCATCATCTTTCCATTAAACCTCTTCTGTGGCTCCCTCTTACTTGGAGAATAAATCCAGACTTCAGTGGTATTCATAGCTTTTTGTAAATCTGGCTGTTATCTTCCGTTCCACTATCATCTTCTTATTACACTTTTCTCATCCTAAACTTCAGCATTTCCACACTAATTGCCAGTTCCTTGACGGTATTGTGCTGTGACTCTGTGTCTTTTTACATTCTTCCTTTGCCTTGAAAATGTCTTCTTCCTCCTCCTTTACTTGATAACTCTCATTTCTCAAGAACCAGTTGAGCATCGTGTATGCTTATAAGCCTTCCCTGACTCTTTCTGGAACTGCCTTTACTGTAATTGTAACTGTGCACTTACACCTACTATTTCTGATAACTGTACTGTGATGATTTCCTCTCACGTATTTCTCTCCAGGACTGTGAGCTCTTTGGTGGTAGGGTCCATGATGATGATGAACAAAGCACATGTGATTTTATCATGGAGTTTTCATTTAGGGGAGGAAAACAGCCATTAAATACTGATTGCACACAATTAAATAAATACAGGTATAATAAGTATGAGTGCTATGGGATCACATGACAGGGAAAGATAACTTGGTCTGGGAGTTCAGGGAAAGCTTCCCTGAGGAAATGACATTTAAAGCTGTGACCTACCTGTATCCCTGGGGCTAATAATACATTATATGTTAATAAAAAATAAAAAATTTTTTTTTTAAAGTTAAAAGCAAAATCACCTAAAAACAAACAAACAAAAAAAGCTGGGACGTAAAGGATTTGTTGCAGTTAGCTAGGTGTGGTGAGGAATAGCATTCTAGGAAGACAACAGCACAGGCAAGGCTCAGAGGCGGAAAAAGTGCAAAGGGGGTGTCAGATTTTGTCAAATGCTTTTTCTTTGTCTACTGAGATGATCATGTGATATTTTTCCTTTATTGATACATTGTATTTCATTAATGGATTTTTGAATGTTAAGCCAACCTTGCATTCCTGGGATAAATTTCAGTTGGTCACGGTATTTCTCATCCTCCAGTATATCTAACACTTTGATTAGATCAGAATTCTCTGTTTACATTATTATAACTGTGAAAATACTGTTGACAGTGGAGTCGTGCAGGACATTGTCATGACTTTTCCTGCATAATATGTTTTTTTTCCGGGAGTTAAGTGTGGTCTTTTTTTTTCCCCCCCTCATTTGCTTATGGAATATCTGGTCGTATAAATTTCTTCTCAGTGCATTGAAAGCATCAAGTGTTTTAGTAATTTCATCTTCAAGAAGAAATCCCTCCTGGACCTTTCTTACTTGTTTCTATCTGGACTGATTGCTCTTCAGGCCCACTGTACATTTTGGGATCTACTTCTCTCATCCTTCTGATAAGTCCTTTTTTCTTGCCCTAATGTTGTTTTCCCTGTTTCCTGGATTTTACATCTGCCTTTCACGGTTTATTCTGTTATTCTGGTGGAGCACATTCCTCAGCAGCTTCCTGAGAAAGGGCGCTTAGTAGACACATGAGATCATTCAAGTCTAAGAAACAGTCTTTTACTCTCCCACTTCATTTATAATTTGCCCAGGTGTACACTTCTTTTTTTTAAGATTTATTTATTGATTGATTTGACAGAGAGAGATTACAAGTAGGCAGAGAGGCAGGCAGAGAGAGGAGGAAGCAGGCTCCCTGCTGAGCAGAGAGCCCGACGTGGGGCTCGATCCCAAGACCTTGAGATCATGACCTGAGCCGAAGGCAGAGGCTTTAACCCACTGAGCCACCCAGGCGCCCCTCAGGTATACATTTCTGAGCTAAAAAGAATTTCCTCAGTTAACAGCACTGCTCCGTTGTCTTTCTAACTTCTAATGTTTCTAGTTAGAAGCCTGCCGTCATTCTTATCCTTGAGCTTTTGCATAAAACCTGTGTTTTCTTTCTTAGTGCTTATAAGATGTTTTCTTTAATGCCAGAATTCTGAAATTTCACTATGAGAAGTCTTGGTCTTTCTTTAGAATGATTGATGTAAGTGTGAATTAGAAGGTTGACTATAGGACTTGGCACATTCAGAAAACAATTATTGAATAAGTAGACAGACATTAGTGACAGTTAACGTAAGCTGTGAGTTACAGATAGTGTATAAAGTCTTTAGAAATGATTCTTGGGGCTCCTGGGTGGCTCAGTGGATTAAAGCCTCTGCCTTCAGTTCAGGTCGAGCCCCGGATCAGGCTCTGTGCTCAGCATGCAGCCTGCTTCCTCCTCTCTCTGCCTGCCTCTCTGCCTACTTGTGATCTCTCTCTGTCAAATAAATAAACAAAATCTTTAGAAATGATTCTTGGGGTGCCAGGCTGGCCTAGTTGGTAGGGCATGTGACTCTTGATCTCGGGGTCGTGAGCTCAAGCCTCACGTTGGGCATGGAGCTTACTTAAAAGGCAAAAAAAGAAAGAAACGATTCTCATACTTAATTTTACAGAGTCCGGAAGATAAGACAACATGATCCGAATTTTAAAATAAAGGACTTCCCTGAAAAAGCTAAGGATATTTTTATTGAAGCTCACCTTTGTCTGAACAAGTAAGTGAATTCTATCTTATACCTGTTATGTTTTCAGCAGCTGTTATTTCTAGGCACGGATTTTTTTTTTCCTTTGGTTAAGAGTTCTAGAGTGATCTAGATAAGTCTCAGTGTGTGTTTGAGTCAGCCAGGTGGCCCTGGCTGGTTCAGTTTTTAATATCTTAGGAATTCTTTCATCATACAAGTGTCATAAATTCTGTGTCCAAATCTGAGTATAACGTGGGCTTAGGACTTTAATTTTTTTAGTCCCCCCAACTCAGCTATTGACAGAGAGAAGCTTTATCTCTCTACTATTTTTGTAGTCTTCCTTTGTTGCAGGTGCAGGACTCTTATTTCCAACTCCCTGCTCTTTGAGGGTTCAAGGATTTAGGAAGAGTCTGTTCCCAGCCATCAGATCCTATTTCTAGATCCCTTTAACCATCCCATACGGTTTCGTGATGTCAGGTGGTGGTCTTTCCATTCTGGTTTTAGCTCTCCTTCCTTTCAGCACCTAGGAGATTTACCTTTCATGTGAACTAGAGCATTTTAAAATGTGTGTGTATCTGTGTATATTACATTCCATCCAGCATTTCTAGATGTTTATAGTGGGAGTAGTTTCACCTGTACTCTGTCCATTATGTTGCCAGAAATGGGTATCTTCCTTTTATTTTTCAGTGCAAGTCTATTGTAAATGCTAAGTGAACTCCTAGACAAGGGAGTTTATTTCTACTGAAGATCTCTAGGCCAGGACAGTGAGGAGGAAGAGTTCATTGAGGGGTGCCAGGCCTGGTAGTTGTTGTAGCTGTCATCACCACTCAGGTTAGTCTGGTCTAGTCTAGTCTAGAGCTATAGTGGGGGAAATGCCTTGGGGGAAATGACCTTTCCTGTTAGGAGTAGAGGTGCAAGGGAAGCATATGAACAGAACTAATCCCTTACCCACTCTGGGATTAGGGACAAGATTGTTTGAAGGAACAAAGATTTAAACTTCCCAGGAGGTATAAACTGTGGGGAAAAGTCATGAATGTGTATCTGAAAGACACTGATTCATGCCTTACCTCAGGTTTATTTGAAACCCCTCAGCTAGGAACCTTCTAAATCCCGTAGGTCCAGGAGCTGGGGTTTGCTGTCTGTTTTCTTACTCTTACTGCATAGAATCAGCATGACTAGGTCACTCTGATAGCAGCAAGGATTGGGGGAGGTGCAGATGGGGTAGAAGAAAAGGACCAGAAAAGACAGCTGCTTGTCTTTTGGCTGGGTTCACAGACATTGTAAGATGTGGGGTACCCAGCTGGCTCAGTCAGTGGAACGTGTGACTCTTAATCTCAGGGTTGTGAGTTTGAGCCCCATGTTGGGGGTAGAGATTATTAAAAAAAACAAAAACAAAAACGTCTAAGGTGCACGGCCAATCCAGTTGGTATTGATGATGTGTCTGAGGTAAGAGGAGATGACCTTTTTAATTTTTTGTGATGGATTTGTGAGGGTCTCTTCCCTTTCCTAAGGCTGTATGGTAATTTCTGAGAAATTTGTTTCTGCTCTTGAGATTCAAACATAACTTCATTCTGCAATTAGATTTCAGGATCTTTTAACCATGTTCATCTTTGTTTGCTCGGGACTTAGTGTATTACCTGGCTTATTGTGGGCATGCAGAAAAAGTTCCTAAAAAGACTTGTTGTCCCTATTGGGGGCTATTTTTAGCTTTTAGAAGGGGCGTCATAAAGCAGGAACCAGTGATGTATATCTTTTTCTTTTTTAGCTCAGACCATGACCGGCTTCATACCTTGGTAACTGAAAACTGTTTTCCGGTAGGTCCTCAAGCTCCTTAGAACTGTGGGATTCCTGAATGGGCAGATTCTAGACATCACCTCTGGTTTAAAAAGGATCAGTTTCACAAGTACAGGAAGTTAAAGGCAAAAGCTGAAGTTCCATTGTTTTGGGGTGAATGATACTGACTTGGCATGGACTTTGGTAAGGGCTCCGTGGACGAGGAAGGAGGAAGTCCCACAGCAAGCAGTACTGAAACCTCAGGCTGTGGGGGCTGAGGTCACAGTGTGGGCCATATTAGGCAGCCCTCTGTGCGCCTGGAATATAATAAAGGATTTAGCAAGCATTCACGAAGCTTACACAGTGTGTTAACTGGGTGCTAGGTACTATGTGGTTCAAGAATAAGAACTTTAGGGATGCCAGGGTGGCTCAGTCGGTTAAGTGTCTGCCTTCGGCTCAGGTCATGATCCCAGGATCGTGGGATCGAGTCTTGCATTGGGCTCCTGAGCAGGGAGCTTGCTTCTCCCTCTCCCTCTGCCTGCCACTTCCCCTGGTTGTGTGTGTGCATGTTCTCTCTCTCTGACAAGTAAATAAATTTTTTTTAAAAATCAGCATTAAAAAAAAAAGAACAAGAACTTCTGTTTCTATCCGTTCAGCCTCATCTCCTTGTGGTCACGTATAATAATCTGGTCCTCGCCGGCTAGCCTTTATATCTCTGTAAAATCCCATTCTTCAGTGCCAGCAGGTGAGGGGGATAAGACAATATATATGCAGCCAACAGATACACGTGCAATGACTATCAGGTTATGAAAGTGTAAGGGAGGGGCGTCCAGCCGGCTCTGTGGGTAGAGCATGCCACTCTTGATCTCGGGGTTGTAAGTTCAAGCCCCATGTTGGCTGTAGAGATTACTTAAAATCTTTAAAAAAGAACAGAGTGTAAGGGGGAGAGGGTAATGGCATATTATAAGCTGGGATTTTGGAGTGTGGTTTTCACTGATTTGAAGAAGGTTGCTTAGGAAGGTAGGTTGGTCTTGTGTTGTTGATCTGGGTGAATACGATCATTTTGAGGTGGGCTTAAGGAAGGATGTACCAGCTTCCCTAAAGGAAAGGAAAACCCCAGCTGACCTGTTCTCCTCTGCCCTCAGGACATGGTCTGGGACATCACATACAAGACTGTCCGCTGGAGCTTCGTAGAATCCTTAGAGCCACCGCAGGTGGTTCAGGTCCGCTGTTCAAATCTGCTGAACCAAGGCAACATATACGGCCAGATCACTGTCCGCCTGCACACCCGGCAGGTAGAGGCGCCAGTCTGCTTTCCTCCTAGCTTTTCTTCACTTTCAGGTTGGGTACGGAGTCTTGGGGACAGCTTCCCAAGACTGGGCTCTAAGAAATGGTTCACCGTGGTCCTCCTTGCTCGGTCAGTGTGCCCAGCCCACTGCTAGATGTTAGCTCTGCTAAGACAGGTGTGAGGATACTCTCTCCCACCCATCCTGATCCTCCCTCCCCCACCTCCCCAGCCCTAGTCAAAAACCCTCAAGTAAAGTGTCTGTAGTTGACTTAATTATTCCAGATTTAGAATTCTGAAATACTTTCTCCTACCCATTAGAAATTTTTGTTATGGTTGTTTTCAGATGGGTTGTGTGGCATTAAAAAAATTAAAAACAAAGAAAAATAAAAACAAAACAAGAAACCAACTCTGAGTACTCACAGGTCAGATTTGCTTTCATCCTTGCAGACTCTGGCCATCTATGACCGGTTTGGCCGCCTGATGTACGGACAGGAAGATGTGCCTAGGGATGTCCTGGAGTATGTTGTGTTTGAAAAGCACCTGGTAAATCCCTATGGGAGCTGGAGAATGCATGGCAAGATCGTGCCCCCATGGGCACCCCCTAAGCAGCCCATCCTTAAGGTAAGGGTGATTTCAGAGAGCTGGGGCGGCGCTTACGCCATCTTAAGCCACCCCTGTTGGGCTCCACCTAGTGGAGAGAAGGGGTGATGCAGCACCAGGAAGGGGAGCCCTCCATGGAGGAGGTGAGGGTGAATCTCTTCTGGGTAAGTCATGGGCATGGATGGTAGGTAACTCAGCTTCCTGCTCTTTCAGACGGTGATGATCCCTGGGCCCCAGCTGAAACCCTGGGAAGACTATGAAGAGCCACAGGGAGAGGCCCCTCAGCTTCAGCTGTCCTGATTGGAAAAATGACTCTGGGTTGAAACATGGGTAATGAGTTGGCCGAACGCTGTGGAGTCTGGGAGCTGTGAAGTTCATCATCTCTCCATCGTGCTGTAGAAAGATCTACCTTTGTCCTTTCCTGTCCTGCTTGGGTGTTTCCAGCCATCTCGGCAGCCATGGCTGATGGCTAGGCCCAGGTGGGTGGCTGGCTGATACATACACAGCCATGAGCCCACTTCTTCTTCCTTTTTAAATTGTATATCTAGCAGGCGCCTGGGTGGCTCAGTGGGTTAAAGCCTCTGCTTTCGGCTCAGGTCATGATCCCAAGGTCCTGGGATCGAGCCCCACATCGGGCTCTCTACTCTGTGGAGAGCCTGCTTCCTCTTCTCTTTCCCTGCCTGCCTCTCTTGCCTACTTGTAATCTCTGTCTGTCAAATAAATAAATAAAATCTTAAAAAAAAAAAATTGTATATCTAGCTTCTGAGTCTCAGTGGAAAGTTTGTTTTGGATACCTGTTTTTTTAGTGGCAGAGACCATCAGGAAGCAAACTGGCAGAATTTTCTTTTTAATTACAATGCAGAGATTAGAGTTTGAAATAAAACTGTCAGGGTGTTGGACAAACTGTGGTGAGTTGTGTACCTGTCCGCGGGCTTAGACTAGAAGTAGACCAGAGGGCAGAAATGAAAGATGGACTGAACTGTGAGTGATGTGGCTTCTAAGAAATCCAGACGTGGGAAAAATAATTAGTGTACATTGAAGGTTCAAGGTCTTTTCTCACATACTGACTAGATATACATCTAATCAGCATTTGTATTTCAGAGAAGATTGTAAATCCAGAGATATCATTTATCCTTCAGCCTTTTTTTTTTTTATAAATTTCTGAAGTGGTTTTGGTTTTTTTTTTTTGCAGATAAATACAGGTTTAATGATCCATTGTTCTTCACACAGATGGCTACAGAGACTTTATAATCCCAGGATACACAGCCATACAACAAACATCAATCAGCCAGTTCTCAAATAAACTTGGCTTCGTACAACTATCCTGTTAACACTGCAGCCTTTCGTCCATCCAAAATGACACTCATCTCACATGAAAAGTTATTATAGGGGAACCAGAAACCTAGATTTGTGGCCAAAAGTAAAAACCAAAGAAAAAATAGTAATTCGGTGGTTAGTTGGTGAAAGATGGATATCTGGTGCCCTTCACTGTGCTGCTTTGCTCTTCTTACTCTTGCTCTTTTTGTCCCTCTTCTTCAGCCATCCATGCTAGCGCTCAATAGATTTGAGTCTGAAACTTGTTCACTTCTTTGGAGCTCACCACAGTGCTGATCTTCTTTTTCCCATCAGTAGCTCTTAACAGACACTTGTTGTCTGAGGGCTCAAAGCCCTCTACAGAACCCTTCCTTGGAATGGGTTTAGTTCGACCATCATACTTCTTCACGGTGATGAACACGCTGCCCGACAACCGGCACTTCTGGAACAGTCTGGTCAGCTCCGTCAGGAACTGCTCGCTCTCCAGGAGCACCATCCCGGCGTCCAAATTTCTGAAGTTTCTTGAAATTTATTTTATTTTTTTAAAGATTTTATTTATTTATTTGACAAACAGAGATCACAAGTAGGCAGAGAGAGGAAGGGAAGCAGGGTCCCCGCTGAGCAGAGAGCCTGATTCGGGGCTCGATCCCAGGACTCTGGGATCATGACTTGAGCGGAAGGCAGAGGCTTTAACCCACTGAGCCACCCAGGCGCCCCTATCCTTCAGCCTTTGAACTGTGTTCCTAATTATCAGCTGCATCCTGGTGTGGTTCCAGGAAGCGTGGGAGGAGGCAGGGGCCATGGAGGACGTGATACATCTGGGAAATCCATTTCTAAGACTTTGTTCCCTGATTTCTAGAACCTTTTAGAGATTGTGACTGTTCTTTCCAACCCCTGCTGGTAAGGCAAATGTTCTAGAATATGAGCCTGTTTTGTTCGAAGCAGCCTGGAACCCATCTTGTTCCTGAGTTCTAGCTGGGCTATCAGGAGGAGGGCGTAAGACTTCACCTGCTTGCGTTTCCTGGGTGGTCCGAGGTATGACAAGGGAAATCACTTTTTGTACCAGCAGGAAGCTTGGCTGGTACTATTACTTTCATCAATCCAGTGTGGACTCCCCTTAAAAAACAGGACCTTAATTATTATACTTCCTATTTTCCCAGCCTAGAATTTTCTTTTAATGATTCTATCACTTAGGGTCAGGATTAATCTGTTCTGACTTTATCTTTGAGAGCAGAGTCCAAAGAAACTAGAATCAGGTCAAGAATAACCTAACTCCAGGCGCCTGGGTGGCTCAGATGGTTAAGCTTCTGCCTTTGGCTCCGGTCATGATCCTTGAGCCCTGGGATTGAGTCCCACATCGGGCTCCCTGCTCAGTAGGGAGTCTGCTTCTCCCTCTTCCTGTCATGCTCCCCCTGCTTGAGCTCTCTCACTCTCTCTGTCAAATAAATAAATTCTTAAAAAAAAAAAAAAAAGAATAACCTAATTCAGGCTGCCTGGGCAGCTCGGTCAGTTGAGCATCCCACTCTTGATTTCAGCTTAGGTCATTATCTTGGGGTCCTGGCATCGAGCCCCAAGTTGGGTTCCACACTCAGTGGGGAGTCTGCTTGGGATTCTGTCTCTCCCTCCCCCTCTGCTTCTCCCCTCACTCATACGCTCTCTCTCTCAAATAAGTTCATTTAAAAAAAAAAAAAGAACCTAACTCCTCAGTCTCTCTGAAACTACCACGTCAGCAAGGCAGCCAACAGACCAGTCCTCACTGGGGAAAACTGATGTTTTTACAACAGCTGCTGAATGCAGACGCTGGGAACGAGATGTGTATGCCTAGGGGAGAGGCAGCACTGGTGGGTTAATCCAAAGCAGCCAGTCTTGATCATACTACTTAAGTCTCAACCCTTTTGGCTTAAAATGTACATCGATTTGCAGCATTTCCGCTGAAGTGAGGTTTGGCCATATCCTATTTGCCTGAGCCCTGGATTAAGGCAAAATGAGATGGCAAGTGCTATCAGCAGGATCCACAGCTGGGCACTGTGGAGTGAGGGGAAGTAATCCAGGGAGGGGAGGAGAGCAGAGAAAGGAAAAGAGCGCACTTACGGGGCACATGACCGACTGATTTCTCGGACTATGTAAAAACAGTGCTTCAAATGAGCTGTTTCCTCCCACTCCCCCAGATGGGACTCAGGGGTCTCCAGATAATCCGGAATAGCTGCTGAGCACTAGCTGCCACGGGCAGCCAGAGGATAAGTGCCGTTTCCATTTTCCCTTGGGATCAGATCCAGCCGAGCGAATGGGCCAGTTGTAAAGGATTGGCTCGAAGGCCCGGGCAGAGTCCATCTGCGGTGCCAGCCACGGAGCTGGGGACTGGCTGACAATTAGCCAGACCACCCCGAAGCCCCGAAGGCCGGAAGGCTGCAGTGTAGTTACCTCGGGCTAACTCTTGTTTCCCTACCTGTCTACTGTGCCTGTTTAAAAACGTTGGAAAAAGAAAATCACTGTAATGAATAAGCTGGAGCTAACGTGAGTGGCCAAGAAAAAACATTCTTTATTTTTTTCCCATGGTTTATTTCTCAGTACGAGTTATAGGAACAACTTTTCT
The DNA here is from genome assembly GCA_004024625.1 of Mellivora capensis. NCBI lineage: Eukaryota > Metazoa > Chordata > Mammalia > Carnivora > Mustelidae > Mellivora > Mellivora capensis. The sequence goes on from PISX010003529.1 coordinate 92,725, forward strand.
GTTCCCAGCGAGACCCGACCCAATGGACTTGTTCTGATGTGTGGTTAGGAAACTTCTCATCAGCTTGGAAGCGACGAGGTTAACTAGCCAGAGCCCAGAGCAGCAGCACGCTTTAATTACTGCTCTGAAATCCCAGGGCAAGGGACTAGGTAAGTGGGAGGGGCTAGATAGAACAAGGGCATCTGGTCCCTGAAAGACTGGGTTTTTCCATTCTTTGTTTTTGGAAATGGAGGATTTTGTTACTTTTTCTGGCAAAGTCTTGAAGCTGCCCAGAGTATGTATATGCAGACTCATCCCCCCCCCCACCATTGGGTATTTGGTCTCTTTGCTTTGTCTTTTTCTTCCCTGTGAATGGCATCAGGGTCCACACAGAGGGCAGGCTTACTGTCATCTTCAGGGTCCCTGCCAAGCTCTGCCATGTCTAGTGTGCCTGTTTCCTCCCCGCTGCCTAACCCCTGCCAACGCCAGGGCTTTGACCAGCGCTTTTTTCCTTCCTCACTTCCCTCTGATAGTATCCTCTCATTCCAGCACTCTTCTCTAGGACCACTTAACCAAGGGTCTGAACTGAACTCACTTGAGAGGATAGAGCCGAGCTCACTAAGAAGAAGGCTTTGTGTATCTATGATGCCCTTTCCCCCACCCTCAGGCCTCGAACCTGCCTGGTAGGGTTACTCTTTTTGAGGACAGTTCTTGGCGCCGGCCGTAAACAGGGCCTGCTTGCTTTCTTGCTTCTTGGAAAGGCAACTGAAGCGGGCCTCTTGTCGCTGAGCAAGTGATTTGGAGTGGTACTCACATCAGAACCAGAAACCCCTGGCTCCCGTTATACCAACAGCTGAGCAGGGTCCCTTTGATGACAGCCCTGGAAGGCTGGGAGGAGAACGAGCCAGAGAGGTGAACTCGAGATGCAAAACATGGGGCAGAAGTGGGGAGAAACCATCTGAAAAAGCTAGTAAGGGGCAAACGCAGATGGAGAGGGTGTCTGGAAGGGAGGGCTCCCCCTGGGAGGACTTGGAGCCACTGCCTTACCTCCTGTACTCTCCATCTCTGGTGTTGCTTTGGATGCCAGATGTTGGTAAGGAAGTAAGAGTGCTTGATTGGCTCTCCATCAGCAGCCAGCAGGGTGGGCATGAGGATCAATACAGCAGAAGGGGAGAGCCAAAGTCAAGATGGCAAGGTCCTTAAGGCATTTCAGACCCCTCTTGAGCCATTTAAGTTTTTCCCCAGACTTATCTTTGAACTTGAATTAAGTGACTTCTCAAGCTGCCTACGGTGACCTTCACAGCCTTCCTCAGTCCCTAATACTGCCAGTGCCTTGCATGGTTTCATTTCTTCTCAGAAAATGGTCAAGAAAGGGGGTCTCCTTATGAGAAAATGTGGGCTGGGCTTGCTGACTTCTTTCACCCCCTGACACTGGCTGCAGAAGCAGGTGTCCAGACACAGCTCGTGTCTAGCTGGATGGGAGGATTCCTCTGAAGCAGAGGGTCTGGCCTTTGTTCTCTGGAGCAGGAATAAGAGTAGGAAGTGAAGAAGGGGTGAGACTCTTGGGGTCTGAGCCGCCCGTCTTGTACAGTTTGTCTCAGAATGAGTTGACTTCTGGTCTTGGTGGAGAAGGGAAGTGGCCCAGTGTCTCTGACTCTGCTCTTTGGGAACATGTAGGACTTGGAAAGGACCTTGGCCTCTGAAAACCAGCCACCTGACATTCGACTTCACATGATGGAGTTGTTACTCACAGTCCCAAGGATAGACCGTTGGCGGGGAGAGTTTTTCGTGTGGAGCTGTAGAAGCCCCTTCTCCTTGGTCTTCAGTTAGGAAGGAGGATTCCTGAACCTCAGCTTCTTGGAGACTCGGCTCTGGGGCTGAGCTCGTCCTCGGCCCATGTCCTGAGGCTCCTTGGAGCTCTCTGACACCTTCTGGAGTTAAAGTACTGCCTGCCTTACTCACATCAGGGCGGGCGCTTTTGCTTTCTGGAAAGAAGCTACCTGGAGGACTGTGGACTAAAAGGCATGGTGGGTTCTCAGGGACTGTGGGGAAAAATATTTCCTTCTGAGTTGCTGTTAAAGCCAGAAGGCCGGATTCCTTAGATGCCACTCCAGTTCCCTCCCAATCACAGGCATCTGCCATGGTGACCTTTATCTTATTCCCTTCTGGATCTGTGACTTCCCACTGACACACCTCCACCATCCTGCTCCTTGCACTGCTGGCTTCCTGGGGACTGCATGTGGGATGGCCAGGGCTGGGAGCGTCTGGCTGGGGGCAGGGCACCCCCGAACCTCTGCCTTCCTGGGGGCACCCTGTCTCCTGCTCTCGGCTGACTTTTGCTGCTTCTTTGGAAATGTGTTCTTCCATCCCTCCAGATGCTGCCTTTTGAAGGATTTCTCCCTGCCCTCGGGACTTTCTGTCCACCTCTTGCCCCAGTCCCCCTTTCTCTGCAGCTTTCTTATTCACCTCCCAAGGGCAGATTTCCACTTCTTTAGCAAATGGAGCTGCTTCTGCTTCCCACGGACCCACTGCTGCCACCTTGGCCCCCACACTGCCTGCTGCCTCCGAACTGCCTTTGCGCCTGTCAGAAGCTCGCGGGGCTGGCTGTGGAGACAGCTCCCCACAGCCTTGACTCTCCCAGGGACACGCCGCCTCCTGTTTCCCATCTGCCCTCTCTGGCTTCTCCTGAACCGCCACAGCTTTGGGCTCTGGTCTTCCCGGGGCTCTCCCCTTCTCCTCTTGAGGTGGCCCTTTTCCATCCTGGCTTGCTGTCCCTTCATCTGGGGCCCTTTCAGGCACCTCCCAGGGGCAGACGGCAGCTTTGGCGCTGCTGTCAGGTTTAGGAGCATCTAAGGCAGGAGCATCCCACGGGCACACCTCAGTGAGCCTGCCCCCGACGCTGGCCGGTGTCTGAGAGCCAGCTGTAGGCTGGTCATGGCCCTGATGGTCAGCGTGAGAGACAGCGCCTGCCGGGGCCATGCTTTCCCAGGGACAGACAGAGTGTAACTCATTGCTTGCTTTTCCCCCATCGTCAGTAGTGAATTCTCCTACTTTTGAAGATGGAGCTCTTTCTGGGGTTTTGTGTCCTGGGAGGGAGCCCGTCTTTGGGTCGTGTGTCAGGCGCCCTTTTTCTGCTGCCTCATCCCTCACTTCCAAGGAATGTCCCTCAGCCACTTCACGACTCACACTGACAGATGAGTCTGAGACCTCAGGGCCCTCCGCCAAGGGTTCCCTCAAGCCCTTCTCCCAAGGACAAACTGCTTCCTGCTCTTGACTCTGTTTTGTCTCCCATTTTGGTATGTCTTCTCCCAAGGAGGTGAGTCTCTCCTTTTCTAGAGTTTTCTCCCCCTGCCCTGCTAAGTCACTCCTCCTCTCTTGGTCCAGTCCCATCCCAGAAGCTCCTTCATTCGCCTCCCAGGGACAGATCTTGGCTTTCTCACTGGCAGGGGCTTCCTCCACTTCCCAGGGACACACCTCAGCTACCCGGCAGCCCGCGTGGTCCAGTTCCTGGAATCCAGCTTTTGGTCTCTCTGTGCTCAGAGAATCTGAATGCCAAGAGGAGCCGCCTGGATCCAAGCTTTCCCAGGGACAGGCCACCTCCCGCTCCCAGGCTGGCCTCTCTGGCTTCTCTGGAGCAGTAACAGCTGTCTTGCTGGGTCCAAGACGTGCAGAAACCTTTCCTGTGTCATTTGGAAATTTCCTAACAGCCTCAACTCCCAAAGCCCTTTCCTGCCCTGCTCCAGCACCCACCTCCCAGGGACAGACCTCAGCCTTCTCAGCAGACACAGTGTTCTCCATAGCCCATGGACAGATCTCCGCAGCTTTGCTTCCCACACTGCCTGACATGTGGAAACTGGCTCTGGGTCCATCTGCTTCTTGAGGGCCTGGTTGTGGGGAGAAGATGCCAGGGTCCACATTCTCCCAAGGACAGACTGCTTCCTGCTTTTGGATCTCTCCCTCAGGCTCTTCCCCAGCTGTGCCATCTTTGATCCCTGACATCCCAGGCATTTTCTCCTTGTCCCTTTGCGATTCTCTTGCTTTTGCTATCGGGTCCAATGTCCAGTCGTCCCTTATTCTTTCATCTACCTCCCAGGGACAGAGTTCTGCCCTGGCAGGTGTTACTTCCTTTGGCTGTGGCCTGGGATCTTCCCGGGGACCTACCTGTGTTGCTCTGCTTCCTCCATTGCTAAGGAATTGGCCACCAGCTTTGGTTGAGGAACTATCTAGACGTGGGCGGGAGGGCCCAGGGTTTGAGGTCTCCTGGGGACACACTGACTCCTGCCGTTGATCCCTTTTCTGCACCGCCTTCCCAGCCTGTTCTCCCATCTCTCCCATCTCTCCCATCTCTCCCGGCTTTCCAGGGAAAGCCTGTCTGGAGGCTTTCCCCTCTTCCTGGAGAAATTCTCCCCCTGTTCCCTGACTCAGCATTTCCTTCCCCACTACCTCATCACCTAGCTCCCAGGGACAGATCTCTGCTTTCCTGGTAGGAGCATCTTCTGCCTCCCACGGACACACTTCTGAGATGTTACTGCCCACACTCCCGGAGCATCCAGGGGTTCCTGGGGCCGGAGTGGAGACTGCTGAGGGGCCCCGGAAATCTGTCCTCTCCCATGGACAAAAAGACTCCAAGTTTCCACTCAGTTTCTGTTCTTTCCAGAAGGTTGCTTTCTTGGAGATTTCCTGCTTTTCCTGGGGAAGCTTCTTCATGCCCTCCTGGAATGGTTTCCCATTCCCTCCCTCGCATGCCTCCCAGGGACAGAGCTCTGCCTTGGCAGTGTCAGCTGTACAAACTTCTGGCCCTGTGTCCTCCTGCTGATGCTTCTCCACCTCTCCAGCCTCTCTCCTGCCCACTGCCTCAGACCTGCCCTTGGTTCTGTCAAATTCCTGAGAGACTGACCAGCAGGACGGACTCCCGGGATCGGCGCCCTCCCAGGGACACACAGCCTCCTGCCCCCTGACCAGCCTCTCTGGCTTTTTCCGAGCAACAACCACCACACTTTGGAGCTCTGACTTTTCTGAGGCTCTCCCTCTCTCTTGGGAGTCATCGAGATCTTGTCGTAATGCCCCCTTCTCAGGGGCTCCTTCGCTCACCTCCCAGGGGCAGATCTGGGCCTTGTAGCCACGGTCAGGCTGACACGCTTCCGACTGGGTGACTTCCCTGGGGCACATCTCTGCCATCCTGCGGTCAGCTCCGCCCGGGGACTGGAGGCCAGCTTTGGGCAGTTCCTGCCACCCAAAAGGGGCTTCCTTTGCTCCCTCAGCACTTTTGTCCCCAACTGTGCCTTGGCTGGCTTGCCTCAGTGTAACAGACCCCGCTTTACCTGCTCTCTCTCCTTTCCCCACCCCTAGACAGTGGGATGTCCTCCTGCCTCTGTCTTCTTGTTCCCTGCTGCCCTCCCGGTGACAGACTTGAAGCATTCTGCTGGTGTGAGCATTCTGTTGGTTCTGGAGGGACTCCTTGTCATCACAGAGTGCAAGGGCAGCCTGCTTACTCACAGCCTTGGGCCGGCTTAGCCTAGGGGACCTGGGGCATGGCCCCAGGCCCTCGCCCTCCGCTGCAGCTCTGCCTTTCTCCTCTGTCTCAGGACTCCCTTCCCCGCTCTCCTTCTCTTTGTGAGTGCTCCGGGAACGAGTCAAAGCTTTGATAGCCAGGCCTAGACTGTGCACGGAAACCTGCTGAGTGGGGGTCTTGAGGCTGTGGGATTTAGAGAAGACCTTGAACTTGTCCTCATCGCCCTCATCAGCTCCCCCTTGGAGGCGTCCATCCTCTGTGTTCCCCACATTCTCCCTTGTGCCCCTTTTCTCAACTGCAACAGAGAGGGCTCTCCAGAGCTTGGCCCGAGCTGGGGAAGGGGAGAGGCTGCTCCGCTCTGGCCCTGAGGGGCTTTCTTGAGGCACATTTCCTTTTTTGACTGGCAGTTCTGCATTCTCCCAGGGGCAGATGAAAGGGAGTAAGTTAGGGCTTTGGGGGGGCACGGGGATTGGTGCCAGGACAGGGACTGGCATCGGGGCTGGGGTTGGGGCCGGGGCGGGGGCCGGAGCTGGCATCAGAGCTGGAGCCAGGGTGGAGGTGGGAGACAGCATCCTTGGCTCTCCTGGGCCCACTCCAGACAGGGCCATGATGGGTGTGGAGACCTGGTGCCGGACGGGCGGGTGAGGCAGCCTCCTGGCAGCCTCCTCCTGAAGCTTTCCTGTGGCAGCAGCGGCTGTGTGGGAGCCGTCCACACTGCAGCTCTTGGCCGGGGATGGTGGGGCTGACAGGGGGGCCCCTCGAGCTCGCTCCAGCCTCCTGGCCGACGGCCTCCTCACTGGGCTCGCCAAGGCTGCCTCGGCCTTCTTCCTCTCCTCCCGCTCCTTGGCCTGCCGATAGGTCTCCTCCAGGTAGGCCTGGCTGGCCACGAGCAGGGCCTTTTCCCTAGAGCCTGCCACCACGCTGAGCGACTTCTGCAGGGACGTGGGCCGGGCCCTGGGGAGCCTCTCGCACACCGTCAGGTTGTGGGCGCTGGCGGACCTGAAGCCCAGGGCAGGGGACCCCTCCACCGACTCCCGGCTCTCCCTGCTTTCCCTCGAGGCCTTCTTGGCCAACTTCCTGCGCAGCAGCGAGTCGAGGAGCGGTGGGTCCTGCTCCCGGTGGTGACCCTGGCGCTCGTGGTCGTAGGTGCTGCGGGACTTGCGCAGGGCTGGGGTCCCCTCGGGGTTCTGGAGGCTGGAGCTGAGGAGCCCGCGGCACGAGGAGCCAGGCAGGCTGCCCAGGCCGGGGGAGCCTGAGTCCCGGGAGTGCTGGCAGGCCAGGGCCTCCGGGAACTCGGCCAGGTACCTCATGAAGGAGCGGCCCAGGCCCTGGCGCGAGCTGCCCCGCTTCTTGGGCAAGTGCGGGTTGTTTGCAGCCATTTCCTTGGTCTTGTGGACCTCGAGCTGGGCGTAGAGTTTCTTCAGCTCGTCCTGTGGGGAGGGAGGCATGAGGAGAGCAGATGGAGCATGGAGCTCTCTCCAGGGCCTGACTGCCCTGCCTCCTGCTCTTCCAGCCATTATTTGGACCATTTTCTCTGGAGCATCTCTTCCCACCAAGCTGTGTCCCTTCCCTGCTTAGACAACCTTCAGAATCCACCTGTCCTCTCTGAGTCACATATGCTTGGTTCTGAGAATGCAGGGGGCGCTCCTTTCTCTGTGATCTGATGGAAACCACCTGCCTGGGTGACAGGAAGTCTGGGTTCAAGGCTGCTGACCCAGCATGTGCGTGAAGGCTGTTTTCTTTTTTTCGGATTTTATTTATTTGAGAGAGAGCATGAATGGGGTGAGGGGCAGAGGAAGAAGCAGACTCCTCGCTGAGCACAGAGCTTGATCTCAGGACATGGGGCTTGATCCCAGGACTCAGGATCTCGACTAAAGCTGAAGGCAGCCGCTCAATGGACTGAGCCACCCAGGTGCCCCCGAAGGCTCTCAGAGCCTCTGCTTCTATGAGGTAACAAGAACTGGCTGCCTCCTGTGAGTGTCCTCAGGAGGTTCACATGAGATTGATGGTGTGAGAAGTGCTCTATTCGGGTTCAAGTGTGGGAATGGGAATTTGAGAACCTTCTACTTTGGATTCCTCCCCAGAGCCAGCATCGGCATAGGGACGGAGACTGCGTGCTGCTCTGCAAAGTAGGGGTACGGGCTGGCATTGCTGTGGCCGAGCACCTCCACACTCTCTGGCCTCCCAGCTTGACTGGGGCCTTGGTTCAGCCTCTTCCCAGGGAGGCAGAGCCCAGAAGGGGAGGAGGACACGGGGGAAAGACAGGCAGAGGCAGTAGGACACGGAGGGAGTTGGGAGATGTAAACAAGTCAGGGGTACAGGGAGGCCCCAGGGGAGATAGAGGCAATGGAGAAAATGGCTTCCTGAGGTTGTTCCCACACCTTGGATTTCATCAAACAACAGGCTGAGACCGCCAGGTTTCCTTATTTCCTACCCACTGAGCTTCTGATCTGGGTTCCGTGACTATGACGCCCCTACATTGAAAAAGAAGGGCAAAGATGCTCTCCTGATGTAAGACTCAGGAAAAACTTCCCTTCTCTAAGACTGCCAGGTCCAGGAAATGGGTGTCCTGATGTGGAAATCTCTGGTAGTCGCTAACCGCCTGAACTACGCAGCCCTGTGGTTGGCCCTAGGGTCACCAAGTGCCCAGATGTCCTGTCCCTCACGACTGCCCCTGCTGGGTGGGAGTGAAGCGCCACCCACCACCCTGCCTCTCACTTGCCAAGTGGCCTGGGTTTCAGGAATGCATGTTCTGGGCCTCTGGTGGTCTCTTCACTTAGGTGGTGTGTGAAGGCATCTGAATAGTCAGGGGAGGGGGCTGGAGAAGGGAAGGAGGAAAGGAGGCAGGTCTTCGAGAGAGGGAAAGTGAGGGCCAGGGGAGGGGCCTGAAGGATACACGGCCCAGGCTGCAGGGCTGCAGTGATCCTGGCCCAGTCTCTAAAATCAAGCATCCAAAGGAGGCGAGGAGGCCAGAGCGTACCCTGATGTCTCCGGCGTCCAGGCTGCGCTCGCTCCAGGCTGAGGCGATGCTGCTCTCCAGGTAGGATCCTGAGCGCTGCAGGTCCAGCTCATCCTCGTACACCTCATCCACCATCTCCTCTCGGGGAGGAGCCCCCGGCTTCTGGAACTGGCCAGGGTGGGTGTGACGGCAGGAGAAAAAGTCAGCTCAGCTCCCTGTTTACTCCTATTCCCACCTGCTCCAGGGAATCCATCTTTACTTGGGGCATCTTCACCCCCTCTCTAATTCGCAATTCCGAGGGCATGAAGGGTTTTGCTCCCTGTCATCCTCCCTGATTTTCTTTAGCTCAGAGACTGGGGAGAGTGGGGTCCTATGCAGCTGCCCCCACAATTCCTAGCCATGGCCTTCAGCTCCCTGACCTCTCTCTCTGTAACTGCTTCCAAGTTGATTTTTCAGAGTCCACCACACTAAACTGCTAGGTGTGTTACAAAGACCCCTCCTGCCCTAGCTCTGGTTTCCTTTGCCCTCAGATGGGAGGCAGAGAGACACAGTCGCTTCCTCCCCACCCACCACGCAAGCGGGCTCCTCCCACAGGCCCATGTGGCTCCGCCCACCCTCCCCAGGGTGTCATCCTCACTCTGACCTGGAGAGGGCGCTGTTGCGGCGGCAGATCCAAGGTGCCCTTACCAAGGGGCTGGGGTAGGCTCATAACCAGGATTGGGGAGACCTCACCTTAGGAATGAAGATCAGAGCCAGTGTGGTGGTGACGGTGCTGTGGGTGTGGAAGAAGAAGAGGAGTAGGGTCCAGTCTGGGTGCAAGGAGGGAACCAGCAGAAACCTGAGGGTGTGAGGGAGGGGAACATCAGCTCTGGGTGGTAAGGGCCTCTTCTCCCTCACCTGTCTCACTGACTCACTGGCTCCTAGCTCCAGTCCTGATCTCTGTGGAGCTTCTGGGTGGGTTGAAAAGGGCACTTCTTCTTGCCCTCCCAAGGATGTAGGTCCTACCTCAAGGCTCACATTAACCCCCACCTCTGAGAAGCCCTCCCAGACTACTCTTCTCTGGTCACCTAGAGCACAGATTCGTGCTCCCAGCTCTGTTATGGACGCCCTGTGGGCTGATTCTGCCTTTGCCACACCGCCAAGTCCTTGTGAACGTTCACAGCGGGCCTGCTGCTGAAGGGGCTGAGGTGTGAGGGGGGAAAAGGCAGGGAGAATTGAGCATGTGTGGGAAAGGGGCACAGTGGAGGTGCCGGAGATGTGGCCTAGGACCAGGAGGAGAATTAGAAGCAGGCACGCTTTCCTCTTTTGGGGTGCTGGGTGAGACCTGGCGTGCAGGAAGGGTATCGGAGGGGAGGGCCACAGATGGCGGAGGGGCCTTCCTCCCCTGGCTGAGGCCTGGCTGCGCGGCGAGGAGGGCTGTGGGATGGGGCTCCTCGGGTCTGGGAGAGGCAAGACTGGTGGGCGATGGGGAGGTGTGGTGGGTTGGGGCGGGGTGGGGGGCGGCCTCACCTGGCCGCGTGGAAGGCAGCGGAGAGAAGCAGCTCGTTGTGCAGGGCGATGCTCATGTAGCGCGGCTCATGGAAGGCGGAGGGAACAGCTCGGGTGGCGTAGCATAGGAAGCTGCCCCAGCACAGGAGCAGCACCTCGGCTGTGGGGGAGTGGGGGGCAGAGATGCGGGCACCAGCTCAGCAGCTGGGCAGTGGCTCCTCTCTGTGCCGGGTGTGCGGGGGGAGGCGGGAACTGGGGCTGGAGGACCCCTGCAGGTGCAGCATGGAGGTCCCCAATGAGGCGGGCTCAGCGGAAGCAGCTCACCCACAACCATGATGTAGTCCCAGCGGTCGTGATGGCAGAGGTAGAAGTGGCGGCCCACAGGAGTGTGGCCGCGGGCCACCAGGGGTGTATGGCTGCCTCTTTCCAGGGCCCCCGCCGTCCACACCACCAGGAAGGCCAGCACGAGCAGCAGGAGCAGCCCCAGCCGCTGCAGCAGCCGCCCATTGCTGAGGTGGGGGCCCCGCTGGGCCGAGCGAGACAGAAACAGCTGGAGAACTCTACAAGGGTGCGGGTGGTGGGGAGAGGCATAGGCGAAGGGCCAAGGAGAGGGGCCAAGGAGAGGGGTCTCTGGCCTCTGTCCATGGCTTCCTTCCCCACCACATGTGTCCGTCCTCCTGTCCTTCCCATGGTTGGTTGCCTCCCTGTCTCCCCCCTCCACCCACCTCCCACCCCCGCAAAATGCTGCATCTGGGGAGGGCTATGGTGATAGGGGTGGGCCTGGGGTGGGGGTGGGGTGGGGGGTGCATGGGGAGTAGAGCTGGTAAGGGTCTGGCTGGGAAGAACTCCACCCTCTCCAAACAAGCTGGGGCTGCCTGGAGTGAGCAGCCCCAGAGCAAGGTCTGCCCCAGACCCTACCTATAAAGCTTGAGTATAATGGTGCCGTAGACAGTGGCAAAACCCAGCAACCGGACCCAGCGGAGAGCGATACAGCGGAATACACTGGGCTTGAAGTACAGAATGAAGACCTGGGGAGTGTGGGAGGGGGACAGAAGTTGGTGCTCTCCCATGTACTTCCTCTTTCTGATCTGTTGCCCTTTCTAACAGCCTTGCCACAGAGGCATCATCACCTCCATCCCTCAGAGGAGCAGCTGAAGTATCAGAGAGGTTAGGTCATTTGTCCTAAGTCACACAGTAGGTCATCGAGCTCTTTTTAGCCTGGACTTTTTGGCTTCGAAGTTTCCCAGGCCAGTCTGCCATTTGTAGATATGAGTATGGAGATTTTGAGGTCTCCGAATCTCTCTAAGGGGGCAGAAAGGAGGAAGGATTCTGGGGTTTGGAGGGCACCAGGCAGGGATCACGTGGGGTCAGACTCTGGCCACAGACTCACAGGGAAGTAGAGCAGCAGGGATCCAAAAAGGATGGCTTCCAGCAGGATAACCCCAGAGGTTCGGATCCTCTGTGAACCCAGGAAAGAGAGAGGCGTGTGAGCAGGGCAGTGGGAAAGCAGAGCCTGGATGATCGTGGGGGAGAATCTCAGGCCTGTTTTAGGGGTCACTTGGTGGCCCTGGGCTAAGGTCTCACCCTGTAACATCAGCTCTGCCCCCTTGGTCCACAGCCACGCGCCACCCCCCGCCCCAGCCCCACCACAGGCTAAGACCAAGGTTGCACATAGTGTCTATCCCCCAGCCCCCGCCCCCTGCCTCCCCAATCCTAGAAAGGGCCTGATTGCAGACCTGGGCTCCAGTCACAAGCTGCTAGAGCTAGAAGGATCCCACGCATTCCCCAGACTTTGGGTCAGACTGCTTCTTTGTCTAGGTAGCCCCTTCTCTGCCTGGAAATCAGTCAGTTGACCTTCAAGTCTGGCTCAAATGTCATGTTCTCCAGATTGGCTTTCCCAGGCCATCTCAGGCAGGACAACTGGGTCCTTTTCTTTTTTTTTTTTTTTTTTAAGATTTTATTTATTTGTCAGAGAGCGAGAGCAAGAGAGCGAGCACAGGCAGACAGAGTGGCAGGCAGAGGCAAAGGGAGAAGCAGGCTCCCTGCTGAGCAAGGAGCCCGATGTGGGACTCGATCCCAGGATGCTGGGATCATGACCTGAGCCGCTTAACCCACTGAGCCACCCAGGCGTCCCGTGGGTCCTTTCTTTGAGCTCACATGGCAACCAACACACACTTCCATCCGAGCCTCTATTGTGCTGTGTTGTCATTTTCTTTATAGGCCTGCTTCCTCCGTTCAACTAGGAGCTCCAGGGGGGTCTAGACCACGTCTCCCTAGTGCCTACACTGTGTTTTGAATCAAGTCCAATGCCTACACTTAACAGGTGAGGCAACAAATCTAAGGCAATGGGGTCACTTGCCCAAGGTCACCTGGTGTGTTAGATTAAGCATGAAGACCAGTACCCATTTCTTCTGAGTTCTCCTCTTAGGGAGCCTCTGGCCCCTAGGTGATGCTAAGGAACCAAGGGACTGTAGGACACGAGTAGGAGAGGCGGGGCCTTCCTTGCCTTGCTTCGGCGGCATCTGTAGGAGAGCAGCATGCTCAGGAAGACGGCCAGCATGCAGCAGGCCTGGCAGGCCAGCACAGCCGCCCGCAGTGCTGAGGCTTCCTCCACCAGGCACGGCCTAGCATCTCTGCAGCTGGCACAGCCCTCGGCACACGGCTGGCACCGTAGCAGCCTCCCGGAGCTGCCATGTGGGGCCTCGAATTGCCCAGCAGGCTGGGCAGCACTCTCTTCCAACCCTATAAAGAACAAGACGGCTGCAAGGAGAGGGGCCCGGCCGGGGCATGCCAGCCTTCTTTCCCACCGGTCACCGTAGCCCTCTCCCTGCTCTCCTACAGTTGGTCACCACCGGGGGCGGGCTGGGAAGCAGGGTGAGTGAGGAAGTGGATATTCCCAGGGAAGGACCGGGAAACAGAAAGAGGCAATGCCAGGCTAGGGTTCACTGCGAGGCTCAACTTGCATCAGACTGGCACGCTACAGGCTCATTTTCAGAAAGCACAGACACCCCACAGTGGGTCCTGCCTGCCTCCAGATCCTTCTCTGCCTTCCAGAGAAGCAGGCTTCTCTCCACCTTCTGCCCTTGCCCCACAAGACCCCCACCAGTGTCTCACCCCAGCCTTTTCTCCCCAGATGCACCCTCCACCCAGCCCAGCCTGACCCTCACCACGGTCAACATACCCCCAGAGTGGCTTGCCCCGTAGAAGCCAGGTCGGCAGCGGCAGAGGTAGTGGCCGAGGACAAAGCCCTGACTCTCCAAGGGGACACACTGCAGGGATGACAAACACGATAGGGATTTATATGGGGCTTTTGCTCCTGGGAAGAGATGGAGGGTCCGTGTACCTTCCTATTCACAGCAACTGCTCTGTACAAGGGACACCCCCCCCACACACACACACTAGAAGTCTTCTCTAGTCCTTAGGAATCCTTTTCTCTCTGAAACCCTACTCTATTCCTGTCATTACCTCTTTTCAACAAAGAGTTTGGGAAGAGATCACCCTTTTATTCTGGGAGGCAATGACATGGGACAGATCCCATGTCCCAGTGCCCAGCTGTTGCTACAGTGAGGCACCGGGGGAGGTGGAAGTAGGGAGAACTTGGAGTCCAATCACACCTGTGTGCTACATCCTATTTCAAAGGGTCCCTACCACCTTCCCTCTTTGGTTCACAGGTGGTTTGAAAAGGCCCCCACAGAGGAGAGGCTTCCCCTACCAGGGGCCATCTGGCTTTGGCACAGGACTGATTTCCCCAGCCCTAATGCCAGGCTAATGCCAGGCTGGTGGGATGCCAAGGCCAGCTCTTTATTCCACCTCCGTTCATTGATGTCTGCCTAGCAGGGGACGGAGCAGACCTCAGAGCCAGGCAGGGGAGATGAGCCCATGGATGAGGTCAGATCTGCTGGAGGCAGTGGTTAGGGACAGACCTAACAGTGGGATGAAGGAAGGGCTTCACCCTGGGAGCTTCTACATTGAACACCTGACTTAACCTAGAAAAGTTACGTGGTGGTACTTCTGAAATCGTGGCCCAGCTTCCCTTCTTGCCAGGAGCATTAGAACGCGCTATGTTCCCACCAGTGTCTGCACGATCAGGCCAATGTGTACTGAGACGTGCTGTGGCTGGGTTTAATAATGCACTGAATAATGGGAGCCCTTCTCCATCCCTGGACTTAGAGTTCCAAAAACATGTGCCCCAAAGAGCCACAGATGCCCAAACCCCGCCCACCTCCCAGCAGGCTGCAGGGCTCGCCTTGGCTTTGGTTCAGCTCAGGCACGACAAGCGGTCAAGTGCAGCCGTGGAGCAGACTATTATTAGTTCACTGGCCTCCCAGTTTCTCAGTCCCCGGCTTGCAGGATTACCAGCCATTGTTTTCCATTATCCTGATCTCCTGAATCCATGGCTTTGAGTCTACCAGCATCTGGCTTGGGTTCCCTCACCTTTACCAATCTCAGAGCTCTTCAAGCTCCTTCTTTGATTAGATTCCTCCCACACCCAAACCAACAATTACACTTAGGAGCTCTGTCAACATGGAGAATGTGGTCCAGGAGAGGGAAAGGGGATGATTAATAGGGGCTTAGGAAGTGGTCCTGGGGATGGATCTTAGGGCACCCAGTACCAAAAGGGAGAGCAGACAGGGAGGCATACTGAGAGTTCAAAGGAACGAGGGTGACTCTCTCCAGTGGGGGATAGGGAGCAGGCTAAGTGTCCTCACTTTTTTTTTTTTTAAATGTAGGTTCTACACTCAATGTGGGGCTTGAACTCAAGGTTCCCAGAGATCAAGAGTCACATGCTCTACAGACAGCCAGCCAGGCGCCCCCTCACTTTTTTTTTCTATGTTCATGTTTTTTATTATTCATTCAACTTTAAGTGCCTGTTATGTATCAAGCAGAAGTTGAGAACTTCTCAGAAATGACAATCAACATATCATTTCTGAATTTTCTTGTCTTTTAGTTTTTATTTTTTATTGAAGTTTTTTTTTTTTTTTTTTTTTACTGTAAGTGTCCTCACTTTTAAATAGCCTGGTATCTCAAGGCGCCTGGGTGGCTCAGTCGGTTCAGTGTCTGACTTCAGCTCAGGTCATGATCTCAGGGTCCTGGGGTGGGCTCCTTGCTCAGTGGGGAATCTGCTTGTCCCTTTGTCCCTCCCTCCACCCCATGCACGTGCGTGTACATACACCTACTCTCTCTCTCAATCTCAAATAAATAAATAAAATCTTGAAAAAATAAAAAAAAAATTAAAAGCCTGGAATCTCATTTCTGTCTCTCTCTCATCACTAGGGATTCCCTTGAAGCCCTGAGGCTGATATGCTTTGGTCAGTTGCTCCCAGGAGCTGGGTGATGGCAGGGATGGGAAAGTGGAAGGGAGGCAGGACCCCAGTGCCCCCATCCCCCCCCCACCGTCCTCCTTATCCTTACCTGGGTGCTGTTGAGATCACACAGGTGTGTGTTGGAGTACCAGCCTGGCCCACTGGCACACTGATTGATGTCCACGCTCTGAAGGTTTACGTCCATCTGCACCTGTCCCCTAGGGCAGTGAATTGGCAGTTAGGAGTGCAGCGAAGGGTGTCCTCAGGCCCCAGACCAGGGAGCACTGCAAGCTTTGCAAACTTTAGCGGAGCAGTTGCAGTGTGCAAAGACAGAGGGCACACCTGCATTCCATTTCTCCAGTGCTATTCATCCTCACTGTTTCTGTGGGCGACAGTCTTCTTCCCTGTAGGTTGTTCCCCGACATCCCTCAACTTTTCAGCATCCTAGCATTTCCTGTTTCTATCAGTGGGTAGACGGAGGGGGCATGTCAAGACATGTGGAAGCTGGGGCTCTGATGATCTGTCTGAAGGGGATTTTCACACTTCTCCACCGCATGTATACACGCACGCGCGCGCGCACAGGCCCAGAACTCAGCTATTAACCACCCCCTCACTCTGCCCAGACCAGATCTGAATTGATCACAGCATAAGAACTATGGAATGGAGCTGCCTGGCTCCAGAGCTCCCAAACTCTGCTCTGGGCTAAGTGGGGAGAGCTGGCTAGGGGCCAGGCTGCTGGCTGGCAGGAGGGAAAGCCTGTTGGGAGCAATGAATAGGGACACAGAGCTGGAAAAACAATTTGACTGTTGCGTGCCTTGCAGTTCCGTGCCCGTTTGCTGCCTCCTCCCCACCAGGGATCCCAATCACCTCCTAACTCCGGTCAAAGGAGGAGGTCGGTCATTTGAAGGGTGCCAGCCAGGACAAGCAGGACTGGAACCCACTTGATGTGAGAATATAGCCACTGGGAGTGACCCTGGGGACCTGGCCAACTCCTAGACAGAAGGCGCAATGAATGGTTCCCAAGCTTCCCCCCCACCCCAGGAACTTTTCTTTCATTGGAGAAGCCTCCTTTTATTGTTCTAGATTGCTTAAGAGCAGCAGGTTGGACTCCTGGAATGCCCACGAGACTACTCGTGCATGGCCTGTCACTGTCATCCACACTAAGCCTGCTCCTGCCTTCTCCCCACTCCCCAGACCTGGGGGGAGACCTAGGCCCAGCTGTACACACACATATGTCTATACCTACGTACAAGTGGGTTGATTCATACGCACTGTGTACACTCACACCTGTATGTGCTACCAGACAGTTACAGATTCCCAAAGTCAACTGCAAATAGCTGAATGCAAATAGGCACATCTGTGCCCCCCCAGATACATATGTGTGTGCCAAATGGCCCACGCACAGCTGGCTGGACTTGGGGCTCCCACCCCAACGTACCCGCAAATGTGTCAAAGACTGCGCAAACCCACTTACCTGACCTCTGGGCTGAGGTCTGGCTGGAGACCATAGAAGGTGGCAGAAAGTGTGACAAGCCAGCCAGGACGGAGCCGGCCCTCCTGGCACTCCAGGAAGGGAGGAGAGAGCTTCACATGCCTCATGTCCCCCACATAGCCATCCCCCTGTGGCCACTTGGGGCTGCCGAGGCTCCCGAGGTCATTGGTCAGCACTCGCTTCTGTAGGGCAGAGGTGTCCGGGGCCCCATTTGGGCTCTCCTCCTGAACTCTGCTCCCAGACAAGTCCTGAAGGAGGGTCTCCTCCCCCATCCGGGTGGCCTGCAGGGCCAGAGGCAGGTGGCTGGCCCCTGGCGGAGGGTCAAAGGTCAGAAAAGCCCGGTACGCCCTTGGGTCCCCCTCGGCCACGCTGCGGACCAGTGCCTGGTACCACTCTACATCCTCCTCCACACTGGACTCGCGGATGTCGTTGGCCTGCAGCAGCATGTTGAGGAAATTAGCGGCCTGGGCAAGGGTGCCCGCTGCCCTCCATAGGACTGGGGGGAGCCCTGGGCTGGCTTCTGCGCCCTGGGCTTCGTAGCGTTCACTGCAATTAGCCCCCGACAGCTGTCGGGCGTCTCCAGAGTAGAGAAAAGCCAGGGCTGCCTCGGCTCCCTCTTGGGGCACCCACAGGGGCCCAGACCCCGGTTGGACATGGGAGGACAGAGGTGGCCCAGAGCGGAGGGGCCGTGGGCCCCCCAGAGCCCAGCTGCAGAGGAAACAGCAGCCCAGCAGTCCCCACACAGGGTGGAGCATGACCCCCACTCTGGGGCCCATCCTCAGGGCAGCTCTCGGGTCCCTAGGGGTCCAGGCTGCCTGGGGGATCTAGGGGCTCACGAGTGCCCAGGCTGAGGCTGGCTGGCTCCACGCCTCCTGTCCTCTCTTTCTCTCTTCTTCTCTCCCTCTCTCTCTCACGCTGTGCCGTCTTGCCTGTTTTTCCTTCTCTCTAACGTCATCAGCTGGCTTCTGGATGTAGGCATGAGGGCTCTGCCCCTCCTCTCTCAGTGTGACCCCCTATTGCAAACCCTCTTAATCCTGGTACCACCCCACTTCCCTCCTCCTCTCGTCCAGCATCTAGGCTCCCTTCCCCCACTAGGCACCCCACATCAGCTCCAGAGAGAGATGAACAGGAGGGGATAGAATGAGACCAGACCAGTCGCACTCTCCCTCCCTCCCTCCCTCCCTCCCTCCCTCTGCCCTTTGCTCCATTAGGAGAGATGGGCAAATCCAGGATGGGGCGCCATAGCAACCGCAGATGAGCTCCGTGCCCCTCTCTCCTCCCCTCTGCTCCACTCAGCCTCCTGGCAGCAATTGCGACGGGCATGATAAAGGGCCAAGCTGCAGCTCCTGGCAGGCAGCTCTGGCTGCCTGTACCCCCCTGACATGGTGCTGCCGAACTTGAATTTGAGATTAGGGGTGGCGAGGGCGGGGAAGAGAGCCTAATATAATCACAGCCAATTTCTGAACAAACTGTGGCCGTTTATCAAGCGCTTCTTGTGTGCTTTATCTCAACGGATCTTCCCCACAACCATGTATGGGAGGTCAGTTTTATCCCCATTTCACAGATGCAGACACTGAGGCTCAGAGACTCACCTGAGATCACATAGCTCACTTTAAGTTGAGACTCAAACCCAGAGCTTTGACTCTCCACACTGGCCCCCATCAAACTCCCATGACCCTGTTATTCAAGACTCATTACCAAAGACTAAATCGAGGCCCAGAGAGTTTAAAAGCACCGCCCCCCACCCCGCAAGGATCACACTGTCATTCGTGACCGCCAGCAGGTTGTCACCTTCCACTCAGGGGAGCCTCTCTTCTCCAGCACCACAGAGGTAACAACCACAGCCAATGGGGTGTATGTGTGTGAGTGTGTTTGCGTGTACACACGTGCGCTTGTGTGTAATGAGGACAGGGAGAAGAGAGTGAACAAAATTTTGCTTCTGCTTCACACACCTTCATTTTGTCATCCTAAATCCTGTCTTCCTTTGTTGAGTTAGTACTGCCTTGGATCCAGAGGGTGTGGATTCTTTCTTTTTCTTTTTTTTTAAGATTCCGTTTATCATTGGAGACAGAGAGAGAGGGAGGTACAAGAGGCCGGTCAGGGAAGAGGCACAGGGAGAAGCAGATTCCCTGCCAAGCAGGGAGCCTGACACAGCGGTCGATCCCAGGACCTGATCCCGGGACCTCAGGATCACAACCCAAGCCGAAGGCAGATGCTTAACTGACTTAGCCACCCAGGAGCCCCAGAAGGGTGTGGATTCATGCAGGTAGCCATAGAACAAAGCTCCCACCTTCCTCTCCCGCCGTCTTCCATCACTGCTGTGTTCCCCACACTCCCACCCCCAGAGATCTGGCCCCACATACACAAGCTCACAAGCTGTCTCTTGGCTTCTTCCTCTCTCGCTCTGCCCACTCCCTTAAACCTTTGGTGTCCCAAAGCACTGAGTGTATGCAGGAAGGGATGGCTGATGATTTCTAGAAACTCCCTTTGCTTTACTGGTGGGCTCTGCAAACAGTTCTGCATTGGATCCTAAGTGAGAACGTCAGAGTGGGAGGGAGAGGAGAGGCTTGAGGGCAGCCCCCCAGCAGAATCCCTATGATGGCAGAACTGGAAGGGCCTCTAGCCCAGACCTTTCTCTGATAGAGAAGGAAAATAAGACTCAAGCTGCAGGTGGGCATCGTTGACCTTCTCAAAGCCGTGAAGCTGCTTATGAGTGGAGTCAGACCTGTAGGACGCATGCATAGCTCTCTCCTCAGCCTTTGTGATTCTGTGTGCTAAGAGAGAGGGATGGAGGGGAAAAGACACCCATTCCAAGCTCTGGGTCTTACTGGTTACTCTTAGTGGAGGGTCACAAAAACACTGTATGAAGACATAATAATAACCATTTTGATCCCCCAAGAAGCTTTTCATAATAATAACTACTAACATTTGTGTTGTTTCCGCATTTCCTTTTTTTTTTTTAAAGATTTTATTTATTTATTTGACAGAGAGAGAGATCACAAGTAGGCAGAGAGGCAAACAGAGAGAGAGAGGGAAGCAGGCTCCCGGCTGAGCAGAGAGTCCGATATGGGGCTCGATCCCAGGACCCTGGGATCACGACCCGAGCTGAAGGCAGAGGCTTCAACCCACTGAGCCACCCAGGCACCCCTGTGTTTTCGCATTTCTGTGTAAGCTTTCATTTAACCCCCACAAAAGCCCCTGGAGGGGATTATTAGTGAACTATTTTTGCCAATAAAACACAGGTTCAAAGATACTAGATTATTTGCTCTTGGTTGTCCATCCAGGAAATGGTGTGAGTAGGACTCAGAGTAGCTGGCGAGCCCTAGAGGGGCAGGGATGGTCCCTGTCTCCCTCATCACTGCAGCCCCGAGGCCTAGCCCACCACTGAATGACTAAGTGACCTCAGGAGCGGTTTCAGTTCTGTGGGTTTCTCTTCCAAAACCTTTGAAACTAGGGTCCTACCACTTCAGGGACCACCTAGATGGGCCTCAGTGAAAGAGGTATGTGTAGACACAAGACCCATTCGGCAAATACACACAAATCCAATTCATACAAAGATGACACTTCCTTTGCTTGAAGCTGAATTTTCAGTGCTTTTTCCCAGGACCTGGGCTCTAGGCCTGGACATTTAAGGAAGTGGAGAAAGGCACTATTCCTTGCTCTACCTTAGAAAGAGCTTGGGGTGCCTGGGTGTCTCAGTCATTAAGTGTCTGCCTTCAGTTCAGGTCATGATCCCACTGTCTTGTCAAACCCTGGGTTGGGCTCCCTGCTCAGCAGGAAGCCTGCTTCTCCCTCTCCTTCTCCCTCTGCTTGTGTTCCCTCTCAGGCTATCTATAAATAGATAGATATAAGTAAATAGATAGATAGATAGATAGATAGATAGATAGATAAATAAATAAATAAATAAATAAAGAGCTTGGATGTGTTGCCCTATGCCTCTGTGTGCTCTTGTGCTGGGGTGGTACCCTAGATGGGGACTCACCAGGTGTGGACAGAGCTTCCCTCCCAGGCCAAGAAAGTAGCTGGACAGCAGAGGGCGCTGCAGAGCTACAGACCTTGCATTCATAGGCTAATTAATCTGTTCCGGGGCCAGGGAGGTTTTCCAGAGACAGCCAGGGTTTTTGAGCGGTTGTCTTAAGCCTCTGGAGTTCTGTGATCCTATAGCAATTTCTCTTCTTTTCTCCAGAAATCTGAGTGACACCTGCCAGGGAGCTGAAGGTGAGTGGGTGTTTTTGAATTCCACTGTACCTTCTGGAATTGTGTGACCTTAGGTAAACAGCTCTCTGAGCTTCAGTTTCTTCATGGACAAGGAAAGATGGTTTGTTGTGCAGAATTCGACATGAGTTTGTATCAGGAGCTCCTTGCAAAGCACGAGGTTGAACAATCATCCCACGCTTATATTTCAGTGGTCCACTCTGTGGCAGGAAGCGTCTGTGGCACGGGAAGAGTCCATAATGGGTGAAAAACAGATCTGGCTCCTGCCCTTGTGGAGTTTACAGCCCAGTAGGGAAGACAAGATTTTGATCAAATAAGCCCACGGAGAGATGAAAAATCACAGCTATGTCGGAAGTGTGACAAAGGAATGGTCTGGTTGCTGGGTGGGGAGGAAGTAAGGACCCAGGCAGGGAGAGTTCCCTGAGGTAGTGAGGAGTGAGTTCGACCTGGGGGTTTATAGGAGTTTACTAAGCTGAAAGAGAAGGGAAAAAACCTTTCAAGAAAAGGGAATAGCTTATGTAATGGCCATATGTGTACGAGTCTCACACAGGGCTAGCGGAACTGCAGGGGAGAGAGAACAAACTGAAGGCTGGTGGGAGATAAGGCCAGACAGAAGCAGGGGTCAGATCACGCAGGACCCCACAGGCCTCCTTAAGGAGTTTTCTCTTCAGCCAAAGAACAATGGGAAACTACAGAGGGGTTATATAATCACGGGTTACCGACAAATTTCCATGTTATTTTTTAATGTTAATTTTAGTCTTAAGTAGTCTCTACACACAAGGCAGGGCTTGAACTCATGACCCTGTGATCAAGAGTCGCATGCTTTTTGGACTGAGGCAGCTACGTGCCCTGAAAAATTTGTTTTAAAAAGCTCTGTCTGGGGGCGCCTGGGTGGCTCAGTGGGTTAAAGCCTCTGCCTTTGGCTCAGGTCATGATCCCAGGATCCTGGGGTGGAGCCCCACATCGGGCTCTCTGCTCAGCAGGGAGCCTGCTTCCTCCCCCCCACCTCTCTCTGACAGCCTCTCTGCTTACTTGTGATCTCTGTCTGTCAAATAAATAAATAAAATTTTAAAAAAAAAAGCTCTGTCTGGGGGTGCCTGGGTGGCTCAGTCGGTTAAGCAGTTGTTTTAGGCTCAGGTCATGATCCCAGGGTCCTCGGATAGAGCCCCGCATCGGGCTCCCTGCTCAGCGGAGAGCCCACTTCTCCCTCTCCCTCTGTCTGCTGTTCTGCCTACTTGTGCTCTCTATGTGTCAAATAAATAAGTAAAATCTTTAAAAAACACACACACACAAATTCTCTCTGGCTCCAGGATGCATACCCTCTTCACTCCAATGCACCCTCAGGTACAAAGTTGCTAAATTCTGCTGGCTTATCCTTCCTCATATCTGTTGCATCCCTCGACATCTCTCAGGGGACAACTTCATTGGTTTCCTAACTGATCTCCCTGCCTGCTATCTCCAGTCCAGTCGTCTCCCTCCCCTCCAGTCTATGATCCTCTATACAGCAAGCTTTCTCTAATTTGAGCTTTACAGCATGTCTGCAAGTAAGTGAATCAGCCATCCTGATTCCTATTTTGCAGATGAGAAAACTGAGGTATGAAGGTGCTGTGGAGCTGGTTCATACAGGACTGTGAAATCCAACTGTTAAAATTTCAGGAATTCTGCAAGCCAGTTGTGAAACACAGCCACTATTCAAAATTAAATCATGTATACTTATAATTAAATCATGTTTAAAACAAAGGTAATAAAATTTTCAAAACTCATCACTTTCTAATAATTTTACTATTACTATTTACATACGTTCCTGGGGTTGTTATTCTATCTGCACGATGAAACTATTACATAAGGGAACCCTACTGTTCATCTCTTTCTAACTGTGTTCAGTAACTCTGTGTTCTGAAGACTGAAATCAGCCATGGTGGGAGTATTTACACGATGGATATCAGCAAATGCTACAAACCAGGGCCTTGATTTATTGTTTTGTTGATTATCTATATTTTAAAAAGTGATGAAGGAAAAATTAGTAATTCAGATTTAAATTTAATGTGTTATGCCTGTAGCCATTACACAATGAATAGTACAAAAATTAAGGAAATTCTTTTTTTAAAAGATTTTATTCATTTACTTGAGAGAGAGAGAGAGGGAGGGAGGGAGAGAGAACACACAAGCAGGGAAGGGGGCAGGGAGGGATAGGGAGAAATCTGCCCAGCAAAGAGCCCCAAGGTGGGCTCCATCCCAGGACCTGGGGATCATGACCTGAGCCGAAGGCAGACGCTTAACCGACTGAGCCACCCAGGCGCCCCCCCCAAATTAAGGAAATTTTCTTTCAGTATTTGTAAACCGTTTTGATTCAGCAAGCAACTCACTCCCATAATTGAGTTAAGACTGTCTTTATTTTTTTCACTTTCCTCTTACACTGACATTGAGGAAAACATCAACCAACATTCATGCTGCAATTCCTCGATTAATTGAAACCTTAGGTTGGCTACTCACACAAGACTTTGACCAAAACCAAGGATTCTTGAGTATCAATTGGTTCTATAGAATTAGCAACTGTATACTATTGTTATCATTTGTAAATTGTGCTATACATCCTTTACATCAGTAAAATTCATGATAAACATGTACCTATATATATATATATATATATATATATATATATATATATATATGCATACAATGCCCCCTGCCCCCAGAGAGCCAGCTGTCCAACATTCATCAGCACAGCGCTGGCTCTAGAACACACATTATTCATGGGTCATTCCACAGACATTTACTGGATGCCAGCGGAGATACGGTTAGTCAATGAAGAAATGACTTGGCCAAGGTCACACATCGAAGGCGGCACAGGCGGGACAACATCACAGATACTCCCCCAAGGCCAGGCGCTCTCGGCCAGGACCAAACCAGGCTTTTCAGGGCCGCTCCCCACCGCACCGCGGAGGGGCGGCTTCGGCCTCAGTGCCCGGGAAGTGAAAAGCGAGGGTCGGGGCAGGGGACCAACGGCCAGGCGAGAAGCAGCCCACCGCCAATAGCGGCCCAGGCTGCACTAGACGTCACGCTCCGCGGAGGACAGCGCGAGCACGCCCTGGGGAGGGGGCGTGGTTCCGGCCTCCCGGAAGTGACGCAATCCGGGGGCGGTCCTCGGCGGCGGCGGCGGCGGCGCGCGGCCTGGGCTCGAGCTGGGCTCCGCGCGCCCCCCGCCCCCCTCTATGAGGCAGAGGCTGCGGCGGCCGTTAGCGCTGTCGCTCCGGGGGCCGCGGCGGGCGGGGCTCCGGCGGGGCCCGGCCTAGTCCCCACCCCAGCCCGGCTCCCAGCCGCCCACCCTCCCTCCCTCTCCCCGATGCAGGGGGCCGAGCTCCGGGACGGCGAGGCGGCGGCGGCCGCCGCTTCATACCGCGTCCTGAGCCGCCTGCTTGGCTATGGAGAGGCGGTCCCCGAGCCAGGCCCGCCGCCGCCGCCCCCGGGCCATGGTCCCCCGCCGCCACCCTTCCTCGCGCGGCCCGGCCCGCGGGGCTCCCGGCCGCCGCAGCTGATGGTGTTCCGCAACGTGGGTCGGCCGCCGGAGGAGGAGGACGCGGAGGCGGCCCCGGAGCCGGGACCCTCAGAACTGCTGTGTCCCCGGCACCGCTGTGCCCTGGACCCCAAGGCCCTGCCGCCGGGGTTGGCTCTCGAGCGGACCTGGGGCCCGGCGGCTGGACTGGAGGCGCAGTTGGCGGCTTTGGGGCTCGGGCAGCCGGCGGGGCCGGAGGTCAAGACGGTCGGTGGGGGTTGCTGCCCGTGCCCCTGCCCCCCGCAGCCGCCCCCTCCGCAGCCCCAGCCGCCTGCTGCCGCCCCGCAGGCCGGGGAGGACCCCACGGAAACAAGCGACGCGCTGTTGGTCCTGGAGGGCTTGGAGTCGGAGGCCGAGAGCCTGGAGACAAACAGCTGCTCGGAAGAGGAGCTCAGCAGCCCGGGCCGCGGAGGAGGAGGGGGCGGCCGGCTTCTGCTGCAGCCCCTGGGTCCCGAATTACCCCCGGTGCCCTTCCCGATGCAGGACTTGGTCCCCCCAGGGCGCTTGGGTAGAGGGGAGCCGCAGCAACCGCCCCCGCCCCCGCCTCCTCCCGGGCCTCTCCGGCCACTGGCGGGCCCTTCTCGGAAGGGCTCCCTCAAAATCCGCCTCAGTCGCCTCTTTCGCACGAAGAGCTGCAACGGCGGCTCCGGCGGCGGGGATGGGGCCGGCAAGAGGCCTTCTGGAGAGCTGGCTGCTTCTGCTGCGAGCCTGACGGACATGGGGGGCTCTGCAGGCCGGGAGCTGGACGCGGGGAGGTGAGACTGGCCGTGGGGGCTGACTGACAAAACTTCCCTTTTTTCTTTCATATCCCTTTTATTCTGCTGCGAACATGATTCTGACAATTCTTAGGATGTGCTTTTCGTAAGGATGCATAGAGACGTAGGCCTAAAGGTGGTGACTTCACCCATTAGGTCAGAGCTATTTGGGGGAACAGTTTTCACTCTTAGTTCAGTCCGGTGACATTTCTCAGCTGGTTAGCAGCCCCCCAGTTGGGAGAGGATTTGAAACCATCCTCCCACCCCCACCCTGGTCTGGCTTTTATAAAGTTTTCCAAGGTGTCGGTCTACCATTACTTCTGGTAAGGAGGTTGCTGGAAATGTTTGGTCTTAGGGGCAAAAAGTTGGTCCTGTAACCATTTTGCTTATTATTCTCTCTGTGTTCCCCACCCCTTTCATGCTCATGCCTACAAATTATGTGACACACTTGTGTGGCTGTAGGCCAGCAATTGTTTGGGCATCTCTATTCAAAATGTTAATGTTTTCCTGGTTGGTTTCTTAGATAAACTTGGTATCTCAAGCCTGTGCTGACCACCGGCTCTGAGAATAGAAAATAGTTTGCTTTCAAGCCAGTGTGAGTGTTCTAAGTGTGAGGTATAGACATGGGCGTGTGGGTTCTAGGCCAGTTGATGAAAATTCCAAACTTAGAGGTCATTTTTTCCCCCCCGGTGTTTCTGAAGGGCGGATGGCACTCTGGCATGCACTGTTAGGTCTGTATACTAGTTTAAAAGCTGTCAACTTTTGTGTCAAGAAGTGAGACTTCCCTTGTGGTAACTGCCTTGGTGGTTTGCACTGCCGAATGGGTTCTGAGCAAAGATTGGAATTGGTTTTGGTGCAGCTCATACGATGGATTCTTGAGACACACTGGCAACCACAACCCAAGACTGAAGAATGGGTAGACCAATAGATTTGAGAACTTTACTGTATACCAGAATCACATGGGGAGCTTTGGGAAGAGATCAGTGTGTCTGAGGGCCCAAGAGTTTGAATTTCTACAAAGCTTGCCACATGACTCTGAAGTGTGACCTCCACTGGAAACCACTCATCCTTGGACTTCTCCTTTCAGGGGAGTTTGCGTGCTCCCAAGAGGAAAGTATGGGGTCAGTTTTGACTTTGCTGCCCTTTCTGAACAGTTGGGCCGGAACATCATCTTAGGGATCAGACCCAACCCACATTCCCTGAAGAAGTCAGTAGGTTGCTGTGTGTTGCCCCCTTAGGTAGACCTATGTTTCTGCCTTTGCTTCCCAAGTAAACTTACGCTGGGAGCTCAGGTCTTAAAATGTGCCTTCCTATTGTTGTAGGCTCTGCATTCGATGCTCCACTTCCCAGTATAGATGAAATGTTCATCAGAGGAGGGGGAGAGCAGGATTGAAGCTGTGGGTAATGACATAGGATAGACTGCTAATTTTCTTGTGGTCCGTCTTGCCTTTGTTTCATATTGACTAGGACTTGGTCTAAGATTGCAGAGACGCCAAATATGAGGTGTGGCGTGAAATTAGCTGCTACGTCTAATAGATTAGGAAGAGGAAAAGGCATATAACATTATACGGTTTTTTGCCTTTGGAACCAGAATTTAATGGTCATTGGCGGCTCTGTTACCAACCCTCACACTAAGCACAATACAGATTTCTGCTGCAGAGCAAATTGGGATGTAGCTCTGCAAAGAAGCTTAGTTCAGGGCACTGGAGAATTACATTTTTTGGTCCAAGGGCTTTCTCTGATGAACTGGAGAAGAGCTAGGTATTTGGGTATGAACGTTTGGTTGACTGCTATTAGGAGGCAGCATGTTGCACAGAGAACGTGAACATCTAGGTTCTGCTTACAACTCCAGCATCTGTGGAATATAGGCCAATTTGTCTTCTTCATGCTTCCTCCTTTTTTTCCCATCTGTAAAATGGGAGTGATTCTCATCTTGTTCCTGTCCTTGTAGAAATAGAGTGAAGACAAGAGAAATTGAGATGGAATATTTTGTGTTCTTGGAGGAGAAGTAATAAGATTGAACTGGTATTTCTTTTTTAATGCTTAGGATTTGGTGCTGCTAGATTTGCTTGTTAGCTTTTCCACAGCTTACGACGTGCCAGTCTTGTTGGCAGCCTCGCAGCTGTGAGAAACTTGGTAAGTCTGGCCAGGGTAGTTGTGATTTCTATGGATCTGCACCTCCTAAGTGCACCCCATTGGGAGGAAGGATGAGTTTGGAATTTTAGGTTGTTCTCTTGTTTTGATTGGTAGGGGCCTGGAGGCTGTGAGAAATGTCAGTCTTTTGCCAGAAGGTGTATGGCCTCCCGCCTTATTGTTGTTTGGAATTAATTACGGGTCTCTGCAGTCTTTGCTGTATAATTTGGGGCTTTTCAGTAACCTCTGGGTATGGTTCTCTCTGCCCTTCTCCACATCTACCTTTCCCACAGCTATAACTGGAAAGTACCTCCTGCCGTCATATTATAAGGCTTAATAGTTTCCATGTTTTAGCATGAAGCAAACCTTTACTTCCTTTCAGATGCTTTAGAGTCTGGGAAATGGACCTGCCTGGATATACCAAGTCTTAAGTCTTGTGTGTGATAGCTTAGAGAACCCTTTCCAAGTGAAGGAAGAAGTGGGCCACCGGCTAATCAGGTTTCTCTTCTGGAGAACTGGGCTAGGCCTTGTAACACACATATGTTGGAATTCAAAGAGCTGGGCTTGATGCCTGTGGGCCTCGGTGTGATAAAGAATTGCTATTTCAGGAAAACCAGTGAAGTTCCCTTGTCTTTTTCACATATGTTGAGCTGATTGTCTTCCTTTGTATTTGCTGAGAAATGGCATTTGATCTAACCTTTTAAAATCATCGCATAATACACACATGGTCGGAAATGGGTACCTTGTTCATTTCTCAAGGTTTGTTTTTTTGGAGTTAACAGTTGAGATTATTCCTGGCGGTCTTCGTAATTGTGAGGTGGGAAAATGGAGAATAGTTCTGTAGTGGTTTCCTATCTATTTGTTTGGAAAAAAGATAGAATTCTGGAAAGAGAGGCAGGCTGCCTTGGCATCAGTCTGGGGCCCTGCTGTCATGGACAGACCCGGCAGACATGAGAGAGCCTTTTCTGTTTCCTCGGGTCTTTAGGTCTAAGGGAGTGTTTTTGAGAATAGTCTGACGTGGCGAGAGCAAGATGATTCTATGATGTGTGTTGAGGAAGGTCTGACTTTGGGCTTGGGTTTTGGGTCCATACTCCATGGCTTTTTTTTTTTTTTTTTAAAGATTTTATTTATTTATTTGATAGAGATTACAAGTAGTCAGAGAGACAGGCAGAGAGAGAGAGAGAGGGAAGCAGGCTCCCTGCTGAGCAGAGAGCCCGATGTGGGGCTCGATCCCAGGACCCTGAGACCATGACCTGAGCCGAAGGCAGAGGCCTTAACCCACTAAGCCACCCAGGCGCCCCTCCATGGCTCTTTTTAACTCTTATGCCACAAAGTGGTTGGCATCTCTTGGAGTGAGCAACCTAAGTTCAGAAATCTTTGTCCATTGAGCCTGTGTCTTTCACTCCTTCACATTTTTCCTGCTAAAATCACTCCAAGGTTTTAGACCTTGGACCACGTCTCTTGGCTTTTCCCCGGAAGTTCCCACCATAGGTTCTCCAGTTGGTGTATGATGGAGTTTTGGATCTGACCTTGCTGCACAGATGTCTGTGTATTGGAACTACAAATGAACACATGGTTTTTGTGCCTGCAGCACATGAATAGACACTGGCTTATGACGTGTTGAAATGGCACAGGCTGGCTGGCTTGGCACCGTGTGCTGTAGCAGGCGCAGAGGTAAATTGTGGCCATCAAACCTGGCATTTGGACATCCGAGTTTGGGAGTTACTGTAGAAAAGGACATGTTTAAGTCTCAGGACATCAGTAGATGGGGTTTATGGATAAGGGAGAGTGAGGACATCATTATTTCATCGTTTATATTTTAGGTTTCAAGGAATTTGAAAAGTGGCCAATGGTTTTATCAATGTGTTGACGGCCCGTCTAGTCTAATGCTTGTAACCCATTTTCTCCCACGGATCTGTTGCCATCCAGTCAGTAATTTGCAGAGTGGAAGTGGACAGAGGCATTCTCTTTGTCATCCGTAGCACAAGCAGTGTGTAGCTGACACAAAGGACAGCTAGCCCCAAAGAAGACCTTTGCCTCAGGTCTTCTGCTGTTCCTGTCCTTTTCTGCCACGTGTGATATAGCCCACCAGATCCTCTCCCACCCTACCGCTCAAGTCTTTCTACTACTAAGATGCAAGTGGCCTACTGGCAGAGTTAAAATGACTTAACTCTGCACCCTAATGCTTGTCGGGGTGATGAGGGTGATCTGGGGAGGAATAAAATAACATGGGAAGGTAGTATGGAAGGGTTAGTTAAAGATGTTACTGGAGCTGAATCATTCATGTTCCTTTCCCAGAACGGCACATCCAGCTTAGATGGGCTTTTATCAATTTAAATGCTTCAGATCTACAAAAGAAGATACATAAAGTGTATGCACTATAATAATAATGAATTGCATACCTGGGTACCCACCACTAAGCTTAGCAAATAGAATGTTATCAGTATCTTTGAAGACCCCTGTGTGTTGCTTCCTGATTACATCTCTTCCCTCCCCCGCGTAACCACCATCCTCAATTTTATGTTAATCGTTCCCTTGCATTGTTTTTTATAGTTGTCTGGATTGGTCTTTTCATGAATGACTGCCATTAGAATGCTCTCAGGATCCTTGAGACAGAAACTGCTTAGGATTTTTAGTTAGCGTCTACCCGAAGAGGGAAGGAAGCACTTGTTTTTATTATTAGCCTATCAGCCCCCTAGACCTTCTACCTCTTCAAGCTTCCCGCCCCAAGGCCCCCTTATTTGCCAGAAAAAGCCATCCCAGAGCTCTCAAGTGGCTCTACCCATGTTCAGATTCTGATGTATTTCTTTCTCTAGATCCTAGAAACTATGATTTTCTTCTGCAAAATGCCGGGGGTGGGGGAGAAGATGAGCCGCAGTGAGAAGGCCCCCGCAAGATGTGTGCATTTGGGTACTGCCGTTCCTCAGTGCTTGGCACTGAGGAGACTCGTCCCCAGCATGGGCAGATGGCATAGTAATGCAGCTTCCTTTGAAAAGAGGCAAACGGCCAAGTGGCTGAGGTGTGAACCCTTTGAGAGGCCAGTGCTTTGGGTTTCTACTTGCTGGGTTTCATGTTGTACCCACAAGTTATCAAATAAAAATCAGCTTGGAAGCCCTTCAGTCTTAAGTTCATGTCCAGCAGAATTAACTTTCCATCCCAGCCCTCTGGAGCATTGGAACTAAGCTGCAGACTGTCATGGGCAACTTATATAAACAGAGGACTCTGTGGTTGTGTCTTGTTTTGACACGGCCATGTCTCTCCTGTGTGCGCCTCGGGTGGGGCAGGCATAGGCGGCGCCATCGTTAGATGAGAAGTCTCAGCGTGGAAGAAGTTGCAGAGAGAGCGTGAGGTAGGAATCCAGCATCTTGGCTGTTTCTGAGTAAGGTCTTCGCAATATGGTTTTGAAATTTTGTTTGAAGGGAGTCTTGAGAAGCTTAGACATCTGTGTTAAAACAAATGTGTAAAGATCTTCCAAAGTCAAATAATTTAAATAGGGTTTCATTTCGGATTTTCTATGCAGCTTCTCTGTTGGTGCATTTGAAGTTTTATTTGGTCCCTTGGGTGAGAGTAATTTTGGGAGTTGAGCCGGGTATAAGACCTAGAGTCAGGCACTCAATTCGTGGGTTTTTTTTTTTTTTTTTCTTTTCTTTTTTGTAAGTCTGGTTTGTTGAGGCATAATTTATGACCACCTAAAATTCACCTTTTTTTTAGGTGTCTAGCTCTATTAATTTTGGCAAGCTTATACAGTCATATAAGCTCTGCCATAGTCCAGATATAGCATGTTTTTATCACTTCTGCAAATTCTTTACCTTGTAGTCAATTCAGTCATCCTGAGGTAAGGCTTTTGAACTTAGCACATTTCTGGCCAGAAAGTCTTTGTCAGAGTCTTTTGGATTTCTTTCATTTCTCACTGAAAAGCCAGTTGCAATTGGTACAAAGTGAAGTTACCTGTGGTGTGTCTTTTCTCAGGAGATCTGGGTTTTCCAGCTGGCTCCCTGGAGCAGCATCAGGAGGCATGGGGAGAGGGACGCCTGGGTGGCTCAGTTGGTTAAGCGGCTGCCTTCGGCTCAGGTCATGATCCCAGCATCCTGGGATCGAGTCCCACATCGGGCTCCTTGCTCACCAGGGAGCCTGCTTCTCCCTCTGCCTCTGCCTGCCACTCTGCCTGTGCTCGCTCATTCTCTCTCTCTCTCTCTCTGACAAATAAATAAATAAAATCTTTTAAAAAAAAAAAAAAAGGAGGCATGGGGAGAGCTGTGTGACTGGCCGCCCAGAGAGGGGAAGGGCCATTTTCTTTGGGAGCCAGGCAGAGCCCTTAACCTGAGGGAGTCCCCCATGTAAGCTGATAGCTTTGCTCTATGGCTCGGGGGCATTTGTATAGAAATCGGGGATCTTAGTGGTTTAACATTGCCTGTGCTTCTTGTGCCATTCTCAAGTCCAAATGTATTCCCTGGTTCCCTTTGGGACCTTCTGCACCTTGGGGCAGGGCCGTAGGGAAAGCGTTTGCTCCAAAATGGCACCTGCTCATTTCAAGAGCCATTGTCTTGGCTCCCTTATGAAAATCAGCCTTGCATCTGTCTACCTTCCTCTAGAAATGGACTTGCTAATTACCACTCAAGGTGTTTTACTCTTCCATTATGCTGGGTGTGGAGAGATCTAAAGGGATTTCTCATTGCTTTGTAGGCTGAGCTTCAGAGCGAAATTTATTTAAGAAATTGCCTGAATTATTTCATTCTCCCCCTTTACATTTTAGGCTTTATTACAGAAGTGTTGTTGACAGTTACTGGGATTTGTTTGGTTTTTCAGTGCATCTAGACTTGAGTGTCGCAGTGACTTAAACGCAAATGTGCTCATCTCCCCATCCTCCCTTACATTCTCTGTGTGCTCTCTTACCCCCTAGGAAACCCAGGTTGACAAGAACTCAAAGTGCCTTTTCTCCGGTCTCCTTCAGCCCCCTGTTCACAGGTAAGGGTGACAGCTCTCTTTTTCTTCTGACCTCTGAAAGCAGGAATGTTCTAAGACCTGTCAGGGGGTGCTTACAGATGCCCCACAGAGCAAGCTTCCAGCGGGCCTGCAGCCACTTCCTTCATTCCATGTCCGCTGGGGTTGGGGAGAGGCTATTTTTATGGTGTGGAATGTGTTCTTGACTTTGGAGGCTTTATAGTTGGAGGTAGAGACTGCTTGCTGGTGATTAGGTGGCACTGGCAGGTACGCAGTGCTCCGTTCAGGGTTATCGATATAAATTAAAAGTAGGAATTATAGGGGCACCTGGGTGGCTCAGTGGGTTAAGCCTCTGTCTTCGGCTCAGGTCATGATCTCAGGGTCCTGGGATCGAGCCCCACATCGTGCTCTCTGCTCATCAGGGAGCGTGCTTCCTCCTCTCTCTCTCTCTGCCTGCCTTTCTGCCTACTTGTGATCTCGGTCTGTCAAATAAATAAATAAAATCTTAAAAAAAAGAAAGTAGGAATTATAAATTTATGGGCTAATAGCGCATAAAGTACTCTCTAGAAGTCACGCAGTTCCTGTTCCTGCTTCCAGGGGAGTTCGTGGATGATCTAATCAACATGATCTGCGATCATCTGGTCTATTTTTAAAGACTCTGGGCAAAGGATATTACGTGAACTCTTGGCTTACCCATTTGGGGGCCAGGAGTTCTTGCAGCTGTTGGAGTTCTTCGTTGTGTCTAATTTAAGTCTTTCCTCTTGCAGGAGGGAACACAGTTGCTCAAGTAGGGAAAGCGGTCGAATGTACTTTGGGTGACTGCCTTCTCCTTAATGGGGAGCTTGTTCAGATAGGGAGCCTTTTCCTTATGTCAGTCCTATATGGAGCTCCTGCTTGAGTAAGCGGCAGAGGAGGTCTTTAGCACACTGCCTCTGGTCTCAGGAACGGAGTACTCCTCATTGTTTGTGGTCCAGCCAAAAAATCCAAACTTCAAACTCCTTTGGAGATTGTGTCCCTCGAAAAGATGACTGGAAGGATTATGAGTTAGGAATGGACATGTCCCAGAAAATGTTCAGCGGGCTTGTGGGACCCCCGTTACCACATGGACTGCAGTGAGGTGTCCGAACAACTGAGTTGGTGTCCGTTATAGGCACAGGTGGAGAGGGAGGCCTCTGTTCTTACCCAAAGTCCAGAATTAAAGAATCCTGTCCTGTGGCAGCATGTCTTTCTCGTTAATCATTGTTTCCTCTAAAGTGAGGAATGTTCACCCACATTTGTACTTTCGGGTTTGATGTTCCTGTTTCAGACAGCCTTAGCTCTTTTGAATTACATCCTTTTTTTTTTTTTTTTTTTTTTTTGGTAATTACATGTTTTATTTGAGTGCTATACCTAGGGGTGCCTGGCTGGCTTAGTCGGTTAAGCATCTGCCTTCAGCTCATGTCATGATCTCAGGGTCCTGAGTTCAAGCCCTACATTGAGCTCCCTGTGCAGCTGGGAGTCTGCTTCTCCTTCTCCCTCTGCCCCTACTCCCATTCATGCTTTCTCTTGCAAATAAATAAATAAATAAAATCTTAAAAAATAAGTGCTATACCTATTGTCCAGACCTCTGACCCTTCAGGAAACGCACTTGTCTGGGCTCATGGCGTTGCTCTGGGCTGCTAGGCTCTCAGTTACTAAGCTATGTGATGAATCTGGGTCCAGCTTCCCAGAGCTGCTGATGACTTTTATACTTTTTTTTTTTAAGATTTTATTTATTTATTTGAGAGAGAGGCAGTGAGAGAGCATGAGCGAGGAGAAGGTCAGAGGGAGAAGCAGACTCCCCGTGGAGCTGGGAGCCCGATGCGGGACTCGATCCCGGGTCTCCGGGATCATGACCTGAGCCGAAGGCAGTCGTCCAACCAACTGAGCCACCCAGGCGTCCCTACTGATGACTTTTAGCAGAGCTTTTTTTTTTTTTCGTTTTCTCTGTTGCTCCCTTCTTCCCTGCCTCCCTCTCTCTCTCTCTCTTTTGTTGCTTGTTTGTTTCTTTTTCTTTCAGTGGGCTCTATGCCCTATGTGGGGCTCGAACTCATGACCCTGAGATCAAGAGCCACATGCTCTACTGACTATGCCAGCCAGGGCGCCCCTTGCAGAACTTTTCTGCTTACCTTAATTAGTGCTCCAGACCTTTATAAAAAACTGTGTATTAGATTCTGAAAGCCCAGCTCTTGGCCTTTTAGAGATATTGGTTACCTCATTTTCTTAACTGGGAAATAATAAAATTCTAGCCAAGGGGCTAATTCAGCCTCCTGAATGAGAAAGAGTTGATGGAAATAACACCTTAAGGGCAAAATTAGAGAAATCTTGAGAGTCCTCTCCCTGTGGGTCAGACCTACCAAAACTTGTCTATCAACCTTTGTTATAAAATACCCTTTACCCTCTGGTGACTGAAGTAGAGAGAAGGTAGATGGGCTTGGATGGCAAGCCTGGATGGAGGGTATAAGGCAGAGAACAGAACTGCATGATAGGCCGTAAGTAGAAGAAACCATGTACCATCCCCCATCAGGCTCCTCTGGAGCTTACCTGATTTGACTGACTGTGGAAGTGGTTCATTAGTAGGATTTTTAAAAAAAATTTTTTAAAAGATTTTATTTATTTGTCAGAGAGAGAGAGCGAGCACAGGCAGACAGAGTGGCAGGCAGAGGCAGAGGGAGAAGCAGGCTCCCTGGCGAGCAAGGAGCCCGATGTGGGACTCGATCCCGGGACGCTGGGATCATGACCTGAGCCGAAGGCAGCCGCTTAACCAACTGAGCCACCCGGGCGTCCCCATTAGTAGGATTATAAATGCACTTTTGGCCTTTGTAGCCTCAGCTCTTAGGAATTAGTTGATATGTGAAATGGTTGCTTCTCTTGTGAGCGAATATTCTGGAAAATCTGTAAACATAAATGGTGTGGGTTCCATTTGAATAAAGACCTCTTGTGGAGGTTACATAGTGAGTGGCACAACCACAATTAGTTGGCCTTTCCACTGTCAATCCCGTGTTTCTATCCTAAAGAATCTTGGACCTTTAGCAGGACCATGAAATGATAGAATTTAAAACTGACTTTCCCGTGTTTGGGGGTGACTCCGGCTCTGGGAAGCATTAGGTTTTGAGATTTTTGAGAGCCGGGGGACCTCTAGCCTCCCTTGCTTGCCCTTCGCTTTCCTTTGCTTTTGGCCTCAACTGTGGGCAAGGTGCTTCCATAACATGCTTGGTCCGTGAATCCCTCAGGTGAAACTGTGTCGCTTGTGGACGTGGACATCTCTCAGCGGGGCCTGACCTCTCCACACCCTCCAACTCCCCCTCCTCCTCCGAGAAGAAGCCTCAGCCTCCTAGGTATAGTCTCTGCCCCTCTCTGCTGCCTTGCCCTAGTGGGAGGGGGTGAGCTATAGGGACCTGTTGTTCTTTTCCAGGAGCCAACAAGCTCCTGGGTTTTTAATAAATGACCCAATTATTCCCTGTCCCTTTCTCAGCACCCTTGTCATCTCCCTAAGCAGTTAAATGGGTCTCTTACCTGCATGCTGTAACATTTACTGTCCATCTATTGATCAGCCCTGAATCTACAGCTAGTAGACTGCTTTCGGAACATCCTTACATTTCTGCTTTCAACAAAGGATACCAGATTAAGATGCTTGTTGCCCTCTGTGCAGAAAGACGGGGAAGGTCAGGCCATCTCGCTCCAGAGGGCAGCCTGATGATCCTTCTCCCTCGCCTCTGCTTCACCTCACTCACCTGTGCTCATATTTCTGAACCTCTTGCTTCTGTTCTCTCTTCTAGATGATATCAGTGGGACGCTGCCTACATCTGTCCTTGTGGCTCCGATGGGGTCTTCCTTGCAGTCTTTCCCCCTACCTCCGCCTCCTCCACCCCATGCCCCAGGTTAGCTTAGTATAGAGGCAAGCCTTGTAAAAGTTGGGAGTACAAAGTAATAGACTGTTGGTGGATGGGAGAGGTCTATTTATGGAAATAATCGGACTTACGAGAACACTTAAATCTTATCCCCTTGGCTGGGCCAGAACTCCTTGGAATTGAGGCCAAGAACTGGTTTTTCTAACCCATTTTCCCTGTGGAGGTGAATCTGACTTTTGTTAGGGATAAAAGACTATTGAATTTTTCACCTCTTTGCTACTGAGACTGCTTTGCAATCTCTGAGTAGATACCATTTAGGAGACAGCCTTAATTTCCAAATGGTGAGGACATTTAAAGTTTTCAAGGTTCTCTGGTGTTTCTAAGCTTTCCGTATTTACTGCAGCCTTGTAAATAAGTACCCAGCATTTAGTAGCCCACACCTGCTTTGCCAGCCTCCAACACCCAAGGAGTAAAATGAATGAAATCGGCATTCTTTCCTACTTGCCTGGCAAAATCGTTCCCCTTCCTGGGCAAGTAAGCGAGTCACTATTTCCAAGGCTGCTTTACCGGCACTTCACCTCGAGGTGGGAGAAGCTGGAATCGCTCTAGGCTGGTGAAGCCCCTGAAGTAGTCACCTTAGTCAGGTTAGTGAGCAGCTCCCCCACCCCGCTCTTGGGGTCAGACGCCCCCACCCATCCTTCACAGCTTACACGAGCCCACACAGCTTTTTGTTACAGTCCATCCAGCTCCTTCCCACTGCTTTGGCTTCCACCCTTTCCAGCTTAGCTTCTGATGCCTTGCCCCTCTTCAGTTAGCATCTCTGTTTGGGGGGTAGGGAGGGTCTACTCATGGTTGGGAGCTGGGAGGGTGAACAAGTGACTGTCCCTCTCTCGCCCAGCAGATGCGTTTCCCCGGATGGCTCCCATCCGAGCAGCTGAATCCCTGCACAGCCAGCCCCCTCAGCATCTCCAGTGTCCCCTCTACCGGCCCGACTCAAGCAGCTTTGCCGCCAGCCTTCGAGAGTTGGAGAAGGTAGGCGGTGCCTGGAGACTGGCGGCTGGCCTCCTCTCCCACTCTTCTTCTTCTGTCCTGGGCTCTCCTTTTCTTATTTTTAGAGGAAGAGTAGTTCTCTTGCCTCTATATTTACAGTGCCAAGCAGTATGCTGCGATGATCAATTCCATAAGGGACGTTGGAAAATCGAATCACGGAGAAAAACATTTGAATGTAGTGAAGAACGGTTGTGGAGAACTGTTTACATAGTGAAAGCTGACTTTGACAGATTAACTGACTCAGTTCCCTCTTCTTTTCCTCGTAGGCCTTGGTAATGGGATTGTAGGCTTAATCTTCCGTTACTTTGGAGGGCTAAAAGAATGAGCCTGCTGTTGGTGGCTAATGGTTAGGACACTGTTAGCAGCCCTTACCTAGTGGAATGTTTTGGAAGCGAGGGGATTCTCCTACAGTAAAATAGATTGTGCTGAAAATGTACCTGTTTCCCCCATGCTTTGAAGTACTTGACCACTTTTTGTCTTTGATAGTGTGGTTGGTACTGGGGACCAATGAACTGGGAAGATGCAGAGATGAAGCTGAAAGGGAAGCCAGACGGCTCTTTCCTGGTACGAGACAGCTCAGACCCTCGCTACATCCTGAGCCTCAGTTTCCGGTCACAGGGTATCACCCACCACACAAGAATGGAGCACTACAGAGGTGAGAGGTGCTGCCGTTTGGGGAAAGCCTTCTTCCCTCTTTGTTGCTCACCACTCCTGCTGTCTGGCCTTTGTGTGGGACGGTTTTATGGAAGTGGAACTACGGATTGGGAGGAACATCTCATCATGCTCCATTGAATGTTGTTACGGGTGCTGGTTTCAGCCCTAGAAGGAATGTTGGCAGGGGTAGGGAGGAAGGTGAGGGTTCTCTTGAAAAATACTCTCAGCATTTCTCTCCAAAAGAGGAGGGCCTGAACACGATTGTCAAACAGAGCAAAGCCCGTAGAACTCTCTTGATAGAAGGAAGAAATAACCTAGGACCATTCCACAAATTCTCCCAGTCTCTGTTCATAGTTAGACTTAACGAATGATGTCGCTTCAACTTTCACCTCTGCGTCGGTAATTGCTGTAGCTGTAGCTAATAAAGAAAACAAATTAGACTTAACATCAAGACTTATGTTATAATCCTGTACACAAAGAGGAGAATTTAGTGTTCATCCTGTGACCGTCCTGTAGTGAATTTCTTTGCCTTAGAGTCCGTCAGCTCCTCCTCCCAGACGGCGTGGTGATAATTTCTTCAGGTCACCTGTGTGGTCTCTTAGGAAATAGCCATCAAAACTCAGAGACTTTGTGGGATCAACATGCTTTAGACTATCTGCCTCCCTCCCTGGGGGTCTCTCCTCCTCTGTGCTCAGCTGGTGCTGAACACTGGGGTCACGTCTAGAAGCTGATTTGTTCAACCCCGCTGTCTGGATTGACTTTACGTCGTGGCATTCTGTTTGATGTGGGCCAGAAACTCATGCAGTCAGCAGTGGCTGGGCTTGTTCCTACATCCTTTGTCCGAATAACTACCTGTGTCACAAATTTGAAAAGTGGAGAGAACTTAGGGGAGTTTCAGGGATCAGCCTCAAACGAGCTGTGTTAGCCGCTCTTGCAGGCTCTTCTCGGCCCCCACTGTGTCTGTTCTGCCTTCGGCTGTGTTGTGCTGTATTTATTTGGTTTGCTTCTCATGTGAGGCAGGAAGTGGCGTGTTAGGCCAGCATAGCTCTGTCCATGGTTTCCTCCGTCCCCACCCCTGCCTTAAAGGTGCACGAAGCTTTAGTCCACAGACCTGAGAATTAGTTAGATGGCTGTTGCCTGCTCTCCTGCTATTTCCAAAGGCCAAAATCAAACCAGCAGAAAAACACCCTGCAAAGTAAAGCATTTCAGAATGAAGTATTTTTATAAGTCTATGAAAATGATGAACGGCTCGGCCATGAGACAGGAAATGGCTGACCTCTAAGGTCCCTGATAGGCGAGAGGCCAGTAAGGAGAGAACCTTCACATGGTGCTCCGGTTACTTTTTGTTCAAAGGGGCTTTTCTTCCTTGAATGAATGGAATTTTTAATGGAAGCCTTGTGGGTCTTTAAGTTGCCAGTTTGCAATGGAGCATTTGTCTTCATCTTTTTAAGTGATACTGTAAGAGTAGCTAGAGAGACTCAAATCTGTAGTTCTCTTTGGATTCCGTCCCTTTTGTGGGTGATTCCTTTGCACTTAGTGCTTGAGTTTTTCGTTTGTTTTTAGTCATGGGAGTTCATATTCCCTTTTGCTTTTGGGTTTGGGGTGGCATCTTTGCAACACACCGGGGGTGGGGGTGGCTTTGGAAGTTAAGCAAGAAAAGACTAGAATTTGATGTTTTGTGCCTAACACATGAATGAGTGAGACTTGCAAATCTACTCTTCTTTTCTTGGTTGACTATTCTATGAATGCTTGAGCATAGACCTTCCTGAGGGGCTGGCATTTCAGTCGGCTTTTTCTGTGGCAGTCTTTTTTAACAGTCTATGATTTAAGGATTAGTGTTTATACTAATGTCTTACTAAAGACGATTTCTTTCTTTCCATTCATAGTGGAGCAGAGGGGAACAGGCAGCTTCAGGGACCTCTGTCTGACTGCTTGCCCACAAATGACCCTCCCAGAATTGCAAATTGTTAAAATGTCCAAGTGAGCTTCCCAGATGCTTTAAAAGTAAGTTTTTACATCTTTATCTCTCCCTAATTTTCCATGGCAGGAACTTTCAGCCTGTGGTGTCACCCCAAGTTTGAGGATCGCTGTCAGTCGGTGGTGGAGTTCATCAAGAGAGCCATCATGCACTCCAAGAATGGGAAGTTCCTCTATTTCTTGAGATCCAGGGTTCCAGGTAAAGCTAGAGTTACATTACGTAGCTTCCTTGGATATGATGCAGTATAATATCAACATGTGTTCCCCATCCTCCCCGGAAAGAGCCACACTTCCTTGAAGTCGTTTTTCCTGGCTGTTACGGCAGCCGCTCTTCCTGGAGTCCAGTGGTTAAGTCCCTGCTCCTGAACATTAATCCTTCGACGTACTGAGAAGGAAACTGCTCAGACCACATGGATGAGAATATATAATATTTAACATGTGAATATTTAACGTTCAGAGGTGTCTCCTGTCCCTGATCTAGGCATCCTACGCTTCCATGTGAAGCAGAGAGGTGAGAACTTGCTTAGGCCATTTCTACGGGAACAGGGCAGGTAAAAGAGTATTCACTAGAAAGGCCACGGTGTCAGGGAGGCTGAATTCAGTGGCAGCCTGCTGTGGATTTTGTCTGTTCGTACAAAACTTGCTATTAAAGACTAGGTAGTTCTTGTTGTATCTTTTATCTCTGTCAGCCGCAAATATAAAGACATCTCTCCATTTGGGAGCATTGGGCAGTTCCCATCCCTCATCCTTACTGGTGTGGTTATATAGCCTTTCTGCCCATGAAGTAGGGAGCTATCTGTATCATCTCTACGGAGGGGAGAGAAGGGGTGGTTTGGAGGAGTCTGTCTGCTTTTCTAAGGTTGGGGAAAAGCAAAATGACAAGCATATTAATTGAGGGATTTGTAAGATACAAACAGAACTTAAAATGAGAACTTCATGCATTCCCAGTGAATCAAATTAAGATTCTTAAACAAAGTATGTGCCAAGAAATTGCTCTAAAAAGAAGTTCCAGGGGAGCCCCAGGCAGAACATCAGTAACAGAATTGAGCCAGGTTACAGGAATGCGTTTTATAATCTTGGTGATTTAAATAAAGCATGACAGGGTGAGAACTGTATTAATTCTCACTTCATTTCATATTTGCCTCAGCGCCGTCAACATAGTTGGATCTCGTGCAGTTGACTTGGTTAAAGGGAAACATTAGAATCCTTTCTTACAGGAATTGACTAGTAATTTTTAAAATTTGTGGCTTTTGGGGTTATTTATTTAACAAACATTTATTCTGTAACTCAGTATCAAAAATAAGCCACGTTTCTACCTTTAGAGATCTCATAGCCTCAAAGAGCGGACAGGTAGTAAGAAAAAGGCAAGAGCACATGTAGAACTCAGTAAAAGGCATGGCGGTCAGTGGTGGATGATTGACAAGGGCTGGGGAAGCAGCTCTGTTTATGGGTGAACCAGGGAGATCATCTCAGAGGATTCTGGAATCTGGAGCGTGTAACTACCTGTAGAGTATTTGAGAGACTGCAGAGTCCTGGACTCTCTGCTGTAGCTCATTTCATTCTACAGATGTGCCCTGTTTGCAGAAATTTTAACCAAGATTCTTAACATTGGTAAGGGCTCGAAATTGTAGCGGTTGCTACTATTTATTGACTGTGTATCCTGTGCCAGTTACTTTGTCAGGTACTAAAAGCTCGCATTTCTTACAACAACCCAAAGTTAGCGAATAGATTGGTCTGTTGATAAGACCATTTTCATTTGCCAGTGAAGAAACTGAGGCTGAGAGGCTCCACTGGGAGGTCACTTAGCCGATCAGGGCTCAAGTCAGAGTTCAAACCCAGGCTCAGCTGACTCCAAAGCCTGTGCTTTATCTGCTGCGTCTGTTACTGGGGAAAACTAACAGCAAGCAGATTGGAACCTGAGTCCGCGGAGATTTGTGGAGACTGCGTAAGGAAGTCAGCAGTGTGTTTATTAGTGGAGGATGTCTTTTGAGGACCTGTGAGGAATGCTCCAGAGAGGCTATCTGTTTGCACTTAAAACTGTAATCACGCTGCGAAGGCAAAGCAGAGTTCGTATTTGCTCCCAGACCATAAGTGACCTCTCTTTGAAGGATTGAGGCAAAAGCAAAGCCAGTATTCTCCTTTACCATTGTTTGCTGTCCTCCTCTGCTTGTCGTAAAAGTCTAGGCATTCTGGGAGGTTGATTCTGTGAGGGACTTGGCGTGAAGAAGAGGTAGTGATTAGCATTTGGGTTAAGCGTTCTCAGCCTGCACCAGTCAGTAGATTCTAAAAGGAGCCCGTTTGTTCAGACTTTGGGATGATGATAACGAAATGCCTACAAGGGCAGGTGTTATTTCATTTAACCCTTACAAAATCGGGGCGCCTGGGTGGCTCAGTGGGTTAAGCCTTTGCCTTCAGCTCAGGTCGTGATCTCAGGGTCCTGGGATCGAGCCCCACGTCAGGCTCTCTGCTCGGCGGGGAGCCTGCTTCCCTCTCTCTCTCTCTGCCTGCCTCTCTGCCTACTTGTGACCTCTCTTTCTCTGTCAAATAAATAAATCTTTTTAAAAAAAAATCCTTTAAAGGGATACTACAGTCTCCTTTTCTTTCTTTCTTTCTTTTTTTTTTGATACAGATTAAGAAACTGAGGTACAGTGGGACACCGGGGTGGCTCATTCAGTTAAATGTCCTTCTCTTGATCTCAACTCAGATCTTGATCTCAGGGTTGTGAGTTCCAAGTCTCACATTGGGCTCCATGCTGGGCCTGAAACCTGCTTAAAACGCACACACACCAACAACAGCAACAGCAACAACTGAGGTACAGTGAGTTGCAGAGCCAGGGTTCAAAGTCAGGTTTTCTTTCCAGCTCAGCACTAGGGCGGGGTGCACTAACAGGGCCTGCAGGCTGCTGTTAAAGAGATCCCAGGGATCATGGGAATCATAAAACTAGGACTAAAGAAAAGTTCTGGATGGTGGCAAATCAGAAGCAGAAGGAAGGAAATGAATTGAAATAAATGGAGTAAGTGGCATCAAGGGAGGGACCCTTAGTAAAAATAAAAATGATGGCACCTAATCTTGGTTTCCACTTTATCTCTTTTTAATAGAGGAGCATGGTTGTAACAAAACTGAGATCACTGCATCTCAGCCTGGTACACCAGGCAGCAGTCTCAAAAAGAGACTGTGATTGGATTA